>QZGG01000713.1:0-108926 GCA_006409495.1 Sedum album
GCTTGCTCTATGGTGCTATAGATCTTGATTGTTTGCTTGATTGGAATATCACTTAGCTTGCATGATTTTGTTGACATATGATTTGAGCTAAGTGTGGGGTGATTTCTTGCCTAGGAGGTATGATTTTTAGATGTGCCTAGGACTTGAGTTTTGCGTGAAATTTCACTTTAAGGCATAAGTTCCATATATCCTAAACCCTCCTAGGCCGAGCAACATATCCCTTAGCCGAGCAACCAAGAATTTCAAGCAAAAAGAACAGTAAATTTCCTGGCCGAGAGCAACTTCAGTCGGCCGAGCAGATTTCCTGATCAGAAAATAATCAAAGTCCAGAAATCTGCTCTCCCGGGTAAATTCTAGTGGGGAGCAGAGAGTATCAAATTTTGATACCAAAACTATCAGTGATTTTAATGGGCGAGCAGAATGTTACTTGGGCCGAGCAGATTCCCTTAGTTGATCAGATGAAAATATTCTAAGTCTGGAAATCTCCTCTGCCGAGCACTTTATCTCTAGTCGGCCGAGCAAGGTATCATAATGGATACATAAAAGTCAGTGAATTTTGGCCGGGCCGAGCAGAATCCTTCCCAGGCCGAGCAGATTTCAACACTTAAACATTATTTTGACTTTGGAACAGAACAATCTGCTCGGTCCAGGAGAATAAATGTCGACCGAGCAGTTTTGGATATCTCACCCGACGCCGTTTTGCTCGGTAGAAAAGAGTCGAAATAGGAGGATTTAATTCTGCTCGGCCGACTAACTTCAAGCCAACAAATCTGCTCGGCCGAGCAGACCAAATAACTCATCCCGAGGACAGCACGAGCACCACCCACTTCATCTTCCCCAATTCGACCTCCGCCATTACTAAACCCTAGCCAAACCTCACCTCACTCGATTCTCAACCAAATTCCATAATTTTTGTTGCAAAAGTTCCCAAATCTCACCCTTTGCAAATCCCCATCAAAATCAACCCAATTTCCAATTTCCCAACATCAAACCCTAACTCACCACAATGCCTCCCAAAAACAACAAAGGAAAGGAGAAAGTGACTCACTCCTCAAAGAGTAAGAAACCTTCTTCCACCATGCCTCCAATGCAAAGAAGTGGTGGAATTGTTATTAGGGAGCCTTCATCCAACCCACCACCACCACTAGCTCTCCCCAACACTACACCTGTGGATATGAATTATCCAAATGATGGACCCTTCAAATTTGACAAGGTGGCTAAGGATAGGTATTCATTGCTCAAGAAGTACAAGGTGAAGGCACCTCTCTACCCTTGCCTAGAAGAGATCAACACACTTGCGGGTATGAATGAAACTTCCCTTAAAGATACCTTTACAAATTGTGGATTGAAATTTGTAGTTTATGAGGATCCGGGTACATACCCTAGGTTAGTGTTGGAATTTTTGTGTACATTTCGTGCGGAATGGGAAATGGTGGATGAAGAAAGGATTGTGGTTGGTTGGAGTTTATGATGAATGGTTATAGATTTAATGTGGGTATTGAGGAGTTAAGGGAGATGCTTGGGATAGTATTTAGAGATGATGAGGATGAAGTGAGTAGGAGAGGTATCTATCCTTCCTTTTCAAGAAGGGAAAGAGATGAATTTTGGGCGGAGATAGCCGAGGGTAGGACTTCATTTGGTTCTTCGGAATCATCTAATTTGATTACTAACCCGAGATGGAAAGTCATACATAGGATTATCTCCATGGCCATCTTTATTAAGGAAGGATGGAGGTAGATGGTTAGTAGGTCGGATTTGGATACTATGATGGTGATAAGTAAGGGAGGACGGCTAGATTTGATAGGCATTTTTACTCGGTTGTTTGAGACATACCAAAGTGGTAAGTCCAAGAGTAAGGCTTTGGGTGGAGGAACGATCATCACTTTGATCGCTTTGGACCTTGGATTTAAATTTGACTTGGATGCTAGTTTGAAAAAGGAGGTGCTTAATGTGAAGAGAATGATCATCATGCAAATGTTGAATGAGGACAAATCTTGGGTTGAAGGCCCTTATCGGGTGCAAAGAGCTTCGAACAAAAGAAGATTTGTTGAGGAAGAACCGGTTGAGGAAGCTAGGGAAAATCACCAACCTTCACCCGCTAGGACCACACGTATGGAACAAGGGGAATCCTCCATGCCCTTGAATGCAATCTTTAACCGAATGGATGAAATGGCCAAGGAGATGGAGAGGATGAGATTGGAAAGAGAGCGTTCAAACGCTTATATCAATGAGCTCGTGCAATGGGGGCACGAAACCTTCTCCTTGATCACCACACACATGGGTTGCCAAGGGTATAGGCCACCACCACACCCCGAAGGATTTTATAGGCCCGAGGTTCCCATATTACCGGCGAGTGAAGGAAGGGAATGGAAATGATATCACCATAGATGAGGTGATGGAAGAGATGGAGAGGACCAGGCTCATAGGGAGATCATGAAGAGCAAGATGATGATGCCAATGGAGAATGAAGACATTTACTTGTCTAAGTTTATTTCCTTGCTTGATCTCCTTTGCTAGATCTTTATGTGTTGAACTTTATGTTGAACTTCATGTTTGTGAACTTTGTGTTTGGATTTCTATGTGGTGTTTTTTGTTAACTCTTTTGCCATGATTCACACATTAGAATTTGCACATTGTTCATTCATCTTATAAGCATGTATGAGTTCATTTTATGTCCTAGGCCGAGGTCTTTTATAGGTGAAGTTATAAGTCGCCGAGTAGAACTTAGGGCGCGAATGGTATTCAAATTCTGCTCTCCCGAGCAACTTAACCTCTGCCGAGCAGACTTCATTTAGTAGATCAGTGAATTCTCCTCTGGCCGAGCAACATTCTCCTCTGGCCGAGCAAAAATCACTGACTCCAACTTTCATCAAACACACTAAACCTCTGCCGAGCAGAATCTTTCCAGGCCGAGCAGCATTTCCATTCCCTGCATAATCATTCTGCTCGGCCGACCATTCTGAAGAGCAATTCTGCTCGGCCGACCTTCTTGATTCCCTCAATGATTTTCCCTATTTGACCCATTTTTCCTCATTTTCACAACATCACTTCTCTCACTAAGCATCCTAAGCTCCAAACCTCCTCATCCACAACCTTACTCAACTCATCAACTCATCCAAAACCACTCAAATCCATCATCATCAATGGCTAGAAGATGGAATCCCTTTAGATCATCATCATCCACTCGCATGCATGAGCAACCTCCCCTCCTCCTAACCAATTCGGATACCCCAAGCCTCATTCCATATCCATTTGGGGAACCTCTTCAATTTGAAAGGAGAGAAGAGCAAGAGAGGTACATGATGTATGAAGGTTTCAAGATACCGGGAACCCTCTTCCCTAAGCTTGATGAGATTGACTCTCTTCCTCACATGCAAAGAGGTAAGATCCATGAATTGTTAGATAATTGTGGATTAGGATTCTTGTTGAGGGAAGATCCGGGTACCTACCCTAGAATGGTCAAGGAATTCATGTGTACATTTAGTGCCGAATGGGTTGATGGAGATGTAGATGAAGGCATGGTAGATGGAAGGCGTAGGTATGTGATGGGATGGAACTTTAGACTTGGAGATAGATGGTGGAGACTTAGGGAGGATGAAGTAAGGGAAATCTTAGGTATGGAGGACAACCTTCCTAGTGACGCAATTAATGATGATGAGGTAGGAAGTGTTGCGGGAGTCTATCCTAGGAATGATCCCCTTAGAAGGAACCGGTTTTGGGAGGAGATCACCAAAAGGATTGAAACATTTGTGTCTCCCGAACCATCCACTATGATTTGGGTGAGGAGGTATAAGGTGATACATAGACTTGTCTCTATGGCTATTTTTGTGAGGAAGGATGGAGGAAGGCATGTCTACAAGCATGACTTAGATTGCATGAGGTTGATTAAGGAGAGGAAGAAGATTGACTTGGTACAAATGCTCACAAGACAATTCGAAGAGTACCAAAAGCCAAATGCTAAGGCAAAGGCTTTAGGTGGCGGAGCTATCATCACATGGATTGCCATACACTTAGGATTCTCCGTGGACCACTTCCCTCCCGTACGCAAAGAAGTGCTTGATGTTAGGAGGATGCGCCAAATGCACATGATTGAGGTGGGGGAATGATCGGTGGGTTGTAAGGCCTTTTCGTCCTCTACGTGCGGTAGAGCAAGTTACAAAGAGGAAGAGAGGAGAAGGACCTTCCAACCGAATCCGTACTCCCAATGACTCTCCTCCTCATCAAGCCAAAACCTCATGCCACCTATGCTCACTCTCCTAGCTCCTTCCATTCCGCCGCCTCTTACATCCCTACATACCATTCCTCACCCCATCACTTTCCTCCTTCCCCTCCATCTATCCCATACACTCTACACCTATCACCCTCCTCCACCACAACAAAGCCACTACACCACATACCGTTGATGAGGTCTATGAGAGAGTAGTTGCCTATGGCTCCTACGCGCAAGACATAGCTAATTGGCAAGGAGATATGATGTCACATCTCTTTGACCAACTAGACCTCACGGGGTATAGGGCACATTCACAACCCGATGACCATTACTTTGCTTCCCACATTCCACAAGAGGATGAGGGAGATGATGATGAAGATGACAATGAAGACCAAGATGATGATGATGACTATGATGAGGATGATGAGTAGGAGGCACACTATGCTTATTTGCTTGCTTGTTTCACTCTTGCTAGTTCTTTGTGATGTATTGTATTATGAGTTGAACTTGCTACTCTTTTGTGTGTGTTTCCTTTGATGTTATTCAAGCTTTATGTTTATTGTTATCTTGGATGTTTTATAAGATTGAATAACTTCTTACCTCATATGTTTGGTTTGGCCTATGTTATGATTCGTTCCACAAACTCTATACATTTCACTTGTTTGATATCCTTATGAGTTTAGGTTTATGCCAAAGCCAAACATACATGAAATCAAAGAAAAAGCACATGGAGCAAGCATGGATGCATATTCTTCCTTCACACGAGAGAAGTTTCTTTACCCTTCTCTTATGCTTTATTGATTGCTTAGGGACTAAGCAAATTTTTAAGTGTGGGGTGGGGTAGTATGCATGCATTCATACTTTTAATGTTTCATTTCATCAAATCATTCAATCATTGATCACTTTTGAGCATTGACATTTGCTTGATTTATCACTTTCATCCTACATTTTTGATGATAATTGAAAAATAAGGTTGCTAAGCTTGAGATTACATTTGTGAGCATGGATTAACAAATTTGTTCATTGATCATGATGATTTGGGATGATTGAAATTCTTAGCTTGTGCACTTTTTCATGAATTGACATCTAAGCTAGTTTAAATCATTGATCATTAATGTGCTCTTTCATTGCATAATGAGTAAGGAGATTTTAGTAGCATGAACAAGAGGAAATTTTTTTCGAAAATAGCATAGAGTTTTTGCTTGTGTTTGCCTAATAGGTGACTTTAGCCATTTTTGCCTTGCTTGTGTATCAACTTTGCTTGCCTATATGCCAAATTTTTGTTAATTGGACACATTGTCAAGTTTTAAGTGTGGGGTTAACACCAAAGCTCACTCTAAAAATTCCTACTTCAAAGAAGTAAACAAGGAATCGTAGTGCAAGTGCCGGGGGTTAGGAAGGTAATTTCCCCCTCGAAAGTACTTGCACTAACAAAAAAACGTGTTTTATGAAAAGTTATTCAAGTGCCGGGGGTTAGGAAGGTAAGTTCCCCCCCGAAAGTACTTGAATAGGCAAAAAAAAAAGGTGAATAAAAGAGAAGCTTGAATGGTAACTCGCATTGATTCTTGACTTTGTGCCCTTATGCATATTGTGAGTGTATTTGCAAGTGAGATTGTGCATTTGCTTGGTTGATTTGTGACGAGCACGTCGTTGAGTGCTGCAAATTTGTCCCG
Source organism: Sedum album (assembly GCA_006409495.1). NCBI lineage: Eukaryota > Viridiplantae > Streptophyta > Magnoliopsida > Saxifragales > Crassulaceae > Sedum > Sedum album. The sequence continues at coordinate 5,884 of QZGG01000713.1, forward strand.
ACTCTCCTCACTAGTATAGTATTGGCAAGCTGGGGTCGAATCCACAGGGAACGGTGGAAGTCTCTTTTCAGTCTACAAACTAAGAATTGGGGTTGTGAGTAAAAAGTACGAAGAAAAGACAGAAACTGGTGCGCAAGTACCACTGGCGCACAAACAGACAGTAAGTGAAGAAGATGTAATTAACTATGCAAGAGATGATCTCGGTTCAGATTTATCACTATGAATTTCTATGTTTATCCTCGGTCACTAATGATACATGACATGTGTTCACGTAAGTTAAGGTCCTGTCACAGCTTAATAACCTACACATACATTCCGGTCAAGGTTCGTATGATATTATTATTCAATCTAGTCTAGTCAATAACGAATCCGGTCAAGGTAGTTAATGCCTATTCTAGTGTTACTCCTATCATTCACAGTCACGTACTTCTGATAGTTTAACAATAGATAAAAGATTCTACAACTAAGTCTGCGGTGCAAGGCTTCGCTTAATTGTCTAACCTAATTATCATGCAAGGGAGTGCGGAATAATAATACTAAACTTAATCATGTAAATTAAGATCAAAACCTCAAAACATATTATTCATAGATCCAAATCCAAACCGAGTTCAGTGAGTTTAGCTACTCATACTGAATGAATACATCTCAAATATAATTAAATAACAACTAAATAACAAGACAAATCTGTAGTGTAGCGTCGGCAGTCTCGCGTGACAGCTTGCGCGCACGGCCGGATCGGAGTTCTGCTCTGAGCCGCTTGGTCTCTTCTACGCGTGTGTCGAGATTTCCATAAAGCCTTGTATTTATAGTCCTTGCCTTCTAGGGTTTCCACGAATATTTAGGCCAGGATATCTGTAGGAAATCATCTATATCTCTAAAAATCAGCTTAGGAAATATTAAATCTCCAAAAACTGAACTTAGAAATATTCTCGCGCGTGATGACGTCATCGTCCCGAATATCTCGCTATCTGCTGACGTCAACGTTTTGCTGTCTTCTGCGCGACCTTTACTCGCGCGCCATGTTGCTCGCGCGCCAGTGGCCTTTTGTCTGTTGTCGTTGCCTTGTTATCTTTTTGCTCGAGATTTAGCCTCCTTGTTGCATTTTTGTTCTAACTCTTCTTTAAGACCTTAAATACAAAACTACACCAAAAGCGTAATCTTATACCATAATATGTTAGAATAAAAGCAGTGTAAAGGACATAAAATAGCGTACAACTGCACTCTATCAATTTGTCTATGTGGATGACCCTTGTACTTCATGGCAACGCAAGTGAGAATTCTATGTCTAGCTAATAATCTTTCTATGTCTAAACTCCTCTTCTCTTATGGATCATGACGTGTAGTCATATACTTGAGAATGAGTTTAATGTCATGAGCCTATGTACTTGTCCTTTGCAAGCATAAGTGATTGGCTAGACTAATCGTCCATGAGTGCTAATTTCTCTTTATGAGTTGTGTGATGATAAGAAGCATTAACAATGGCTTTGATAAATCCTAGCTATGATGGAAAGATTGTTAAATGTTACTTGTGATGAATGACATGATTCCCGAATATTTGTGTGATATGAATGAACTAATTTCCATGCTTGCTATGAGTTAAAATGCTTAAAATCTTGCTTAGTGATTCTTGATTGTTGTGAATTGTATAATGGATGATTGTGAGCGGGATTTGTGAGTACTCCCTCTTGGAAAACTCTCACGAGACTATAACTCGTCCACTAGGGCAGCCTAGGGGTTTAAAGGCTTGATGCATATGCTAAATGCATCCGTGATTCCACGAAAGTGAGTTAGGAGTAGTTCATAGTTTGCATTTCATTTCTTAGGTTTATAACTTTCACTTGGTGCTTGGTTTTCATTTTCATATGCATTGATTGATCTTTGAATTACCTATGAGTCTTATCTTGCATCATTTGCTCTATTCATACTAACTTGTTCGGGACGAACAAGAATTAAGTGTGGGATGTTTGATAAGTGTGCAAATTCGCTAGTATTTGTACACTTCTTATGCTTGATTCTTGCTAGTTCTCGATTATTTTGTGAAGAATTTGATACTCTTTTGTGTTTTATGCAGATTTTATTCAAAGTTTATCAAAGAGGGTACAAAGCACAAAATGGATGAAAATTAAAGTCAAGTGCCTAAGAGCAAAACCTACTCTCCCGAGCAAAGACCAGAGCCAACCGAGCAAGTCCCAGAGAGTGGCGAGCAGACCAACTCAGCCGAGGAAGTTGACCCAAGATGGCCAGAAATCACTTCGGACGAGCAGAAATTCCCATGCAGAATCTGCTCGGTCGACCAAATGTGCAAGCCCTCCTCGGATGATGCACAACCTGATCTGCTCGGCCAAGGAAGTCCTGCTCGCCCGACCAGAGCAGGGGATCATTACATGAAGAGATCAAAGGAGTCCTGCTCGGTCGAAGACAATTCTGCTCGGCCCAGGAGTTATCAAGAGTTGATACAATAATTCTCAGAGATTTTTACCCGGGCCGAGTATAAATCTGCTCGGGTGGACCAAGAGGAGCTCTGCCGAGTAGAAGCTGCCCTGCCGAGGACCAAAACTGCACCTTATCCAAGCTTGCTCGGGCCAGAAGAAAACAAGTCGGCCGAGCAGACTTTCTGTCCCAATTATTCTGCTCGGCCGAGGTCAAACTTGCTAGGGAGAGGACTGCCGAGTATAAAAACTTTTTGGACATTTTAAACTCGAGGCCTTGACTTCGGACTTTGACCAGCAACCCTAGAATTTCGATTTTTGAAGATCAAGAGCTTTTGTGTTCAATTGAAGATTTTGGAGTGAAGATCAAGCATCAACCTCTACATTTCAACTCTAGTTTGCAATTTAATTTCATGTTTTTATACATTTCAATTGTTATTTCCTTCTTAGTTAGCATGAGTAGTGAGTAGTGATTGGTTAGGGATCCTATGGATCCCTAGGTTGGATGCATGTATTTTGGATGATGATTAATTTGTTATGCAATGAATTTTGATATGAATTTTATGCATTGGCTACATCTATTAAATGTTGCACATTAAGTGTTTGTGAAAATGCTTAAGTGTAATTAATTGAACCTAATCAATGTTATATGCAATGAAAATTGATATTAAGTTGATTAGATAGCCTTGCATGAATAATCTACTTTGATCTTGACATGAAAGTGTAGGATTGATGTGGATGACTAGTTTACTTGATCTAGGTTATGGTAACTCTTCCAAAATATTGAAAGATTGAGGAAGAGTCCATTACCTAAGGGAGAGCCAAAATATTGAAAGATTGAGGCCTCCATTTAAATGAACCTCTTAGTCCTAACATGCAATGAAAGTTGAACTTAGGATTAATGTTCATAAATAGACTAGTCTAATCATTTTATATTCATTAAATGTTGCATAATTGATTGTCATCACCTTATATGCTATAGCATAGGGTCCGTAGATCCTTGATCACTTTTAGTTTGCATATTAATTTTCCAAAAACATTACAATCTCTTACAAATTCCCCCAACCTTTTACGTTAGGCAATCATTAAGTAGTAAAAACTAGTAATCAATTCTAACTCATCTCTAGGGATTCGACTCTAGGTCTCCTAGATTTATAAATTGTTTTTGCCGTGTTAGGACATAAAAACTCCACTAAATACTACACGTCACTTCCTTCATGGGGATCTATTTGAGACCGTATACATGAGGCAACCAAAGAGTGTTGTTAACAAAAAGTTTCCTTCTCATGTGTGCCTCTTCAAGAAGTCCATGTATGGCTTAAACAATCCCCCGACAATAGAATAAGAAATTCCAGTCTGTGATGATTAGCTTGGGTTTTTTATAAGTGATTATCTAGTACAAAAGATTTAAGAAGTGATTATCTTGTACAAAGGATTTAGGTTTACTATTAGGTAACCCTCTTGCTAAAGAACTTGAACTACATGATTTTGTTGATTCTAATTATGCTTCTAATAAGGATAATAGAAGATCAACTACCTCATTTTTCTGATTATGCCTCTAATAAGGCAACTGTGTTTCCTGGAAATCACACTTTACAATCCATTGTTGCGCTTTCCTCAACTGAGGCAGAGTACATACCCACTTGTAAAGCCTTTAAAGAGGCTATTTGGTTGAAAGGTATCTTGCGTGAAATAGAAGATAAAGCTTACTTGCCTATAGTGCATATTGACTCTCAAAGTGCTCTTTATTTATGCACGAATCCTGTATTTCATTAACGATCCAAACACATATATGTTAAATTCTATTATATAAGGGAGCTAGTTAAAACTAATGCTTTTGATTGAGAAAATTCTGGAAAGTTCTAACCCTGCAGCTTTCGAAACAAAATATAGTTCCAGTAGCCAAATTTCAATTTTACATTAACTTTCTAACTATCAAGGAGGTGAACTGAAAAAGGGGAATCAAAACTAAGCCTGTCAGAACCCGTTGGTGTCTGTACTTGAAGCTTAGTTATAATGCTTGCTAGCTAGACTGGATTCAAAAATGGCTGGGAGTGTGCCTTTGTAAGGTTTTTGGTATTAACGCATCTTATTTGCTAGTGTTGTGAGTATGAAATGAGTTTGGTAAGGCGAATTCACCATATAAAATCCTGATAATTGATTTACTATAACTAGGATTAGGAGCGCATATTGTTGAATAATACTCCTAGTTTTACTATCTCTTGTTCTATGTTTGAGTTGAAAGTACGTGAGCATTATGCATTAGAAATAGTGTTGTGCTCTTATGGCTGTGCTTTTTATTAGATTTGCAGGTTCGGAAAGAGTTTGAAAATTTAGCTCAAAGTTGTTGCTTGAGCGTCTACAAACGACACTGTTTTGATAGGAGGGAATTACATTAGAAAAAGCTCTTGCCAACCAGAACGACAGCTTGTTGGAGACAAAACAACATTGTTTTCTTTGTCTTCTTCAGGCGCTCCTCTTACCTCGATTTAATCTGACAATTCTGAGAGCAAGATTGATCGGTTCTTAAAGATCTGAGCATTGTGAACGGAGCTGTGTTGCTGGTGCTAGTTAATGTAAATTAATTGACTGTCCGCGAGCTGAATTCGTTGTTGTTGAAGGCTCCAAAAGCAATTCTTCCTCAAAAACAGGGAGTTGCATATTTGATTAGTTTTCGATTGATTGATTTGTTCATCTTATTGAACCTTGCTGTAAAACTATTGTCTTAGGGTTTACATTAGGCGATTATTTGGTTGACTCTTCCGAAGGGGCTCCGTGGTTAATTCCAATGATTCACGGGTTTCCACATGAAAAGTGCGGTGTGTTTGTTGATTAGAAGTCTCCATAATCTTGTTTAACTATTGACTAGCTTTTAGAGCTAGAAATCAGTTTTTGTGAATTTGGGAACTTTTCTCATTGATAAGCTTCAAGTCACATTGTTGCTGAAACCTATCTATTAAGTTCTAGGGTCTGATTTTAGATTACAATTAGGATCTTGGATTGGGGAGAATCGATAGGAATAAGGGCTTGAGTCTTGGCTAAACACTTTTTAGAAAGAAAAATACATGCACCAGCTGTCGGTGCATACCGATGTCCATAATACCTAAAATTTGGGGCATCCAAGGGTATTTTGGCATATTCTGACAAATTACCAATATGAACTATGTTTTAGCTTGAATGGTTCATAAACCATGTAGTTCCAATGCATGAATCATGTTTCATTTAAAGTTTTACTTTATGCATGCCCAATATTATCGTAATAATTACATTTACATGTTATTTTAAACGATGTTTTAAGATGTTATGTATTGTCTGCTACATGTGCTTATACAATTGTGTTATTTTTCCTTGATTTGTTATAGAACACACCAAATGAAATCGAGAATAACCCATTTATAAATATATAATAGAGAGAGCGTTAGAGAAACGAAATGAGTAAATTGTTGTATTGGTTTGTAAAATAAGAATGAAAAATGAATATGAAATTTAAATTTGATGTATCAGCCTGTGAAACAAATACTTTGAAAACAGGATTATCGTTGCATTGTTTTTTAGCTTTGATACTGTCATTTTATAACACAACAATTTATTGTCTACTATTTATAAGTACATGGTTCGAGAACCATACGTTGTTATAAAATGAACCACAAAATGCTAATTTTACCAAAATTTACAAGTATTAACCGACATTGCATCCTTTCCTGTTGACCGACGCATTGCATTTCTTGACAAATAAAAATATAACAAAATGATTTATAGGAAAAATAAAAAATAAAACCTTCAAAGACCTCAAAATTAGGATTGAGAATATTAACTTCTTATCTTTAATATTTGGATGACAGATTTTCCCTTTTGTTACTAAAAATCATAGATTTGCTCATTATTTAATAACTGTCCGTTTAGAATCAATCAAAGGCGGAGATATCCTTACACTTTTCACAAAATAAGTGACTTTATATTTGACCTTTATCTTTAAGAAATGTCAAGAAACTTATTAAGTGCTTAAAATGTTTTAACGTCATCATTGGGTTATAAACAATGTTATTAATAAGGGATTATTGCCGAAAACCACCCCTTATAGGGCGTAATTGCCGAAAACCACCCCTTATACGTTTTATTGCTGAAAAACCACCCTTTATTCGTTTGTTTAGGGTTTAGTCACACACAGTAACATTTTCTGTCAAATTAGTGTTAAATCTCCGTTAAATGGCATTAATTAGATTAATTAATCCAATTTTCATTTAATTAAGGGATTATTGCCGAAAACCACCCCTTATACGTTTTATTGCCGAAAACCACCCCTTTTACGTTTTATTGCCGAAAACCACCCTTTATTTGTTTGGCGATGTAGAGGGCCAGGCGGACTTGAGGGTCATCGGAGAGGGAAGTGGTGGTGTTTTCGGAGGTGGGAGATTGTGAAGGTATCGGTTTGGGTGGAGGAATGCGAGATGGGGATGGAGATTGTGCGCGGCTTCGTGGGACGGAGTCGGGTTTGCGGGTTGAAGCGGAACGGAACATTTCGGTCCATGGCTGGGCGTGGTCGGAGGCGTCGGATGAGTAGGAGGCGAGTTGATCCATTCATTAAAGGATGGCAAGTATTTGAGGTTGATTTCCATTAAAGGTTGGATCTTTTGAGGTTTGAGTTCCATTAACGGTGCGATCTTTTGAGGTTTGAGTTCCATTAAAGGTGCGATCTTTAGGGCTCAGAGTTGAAATTGGTAGATGAGATGAAAAGGGGTGATGAAGAGCACGATGAATGGAAGGAATGTCAACTGGGATTTTCGGAGAGGCGTTGACCATGGTGTTTGATTTTATAAACTAATTAATTAAAGGGATTATTGCCGAAAACCACCCCTTATACGGCGTAATTGCCGAAAACCACCCCTTATACGTTTTATTGCCGAAAACCACCCCTAATTAATTAACTTGGCCTAATTAAACTAAAATTGTGATTAATTAACCTAATTAACGTGAGATTTAACAAAAATTTAACGGAAAACGTTACGATGTGTGACGAAACCCTAAACAAACGAATAAAGGGTGGTTTTCGGCAATAAAACGTATAAGGGGTGGTTTTCGGCAATTACGCCCTATAAGGGGTGGTTTTCGGCAATAATCCCTATTAATAATTACCTTTCAATATATGATGCGAGAAAAAGATAAAACTATTTTAAAATTTAATATTGTATTTAATCAAGCAACTATTTGATGTAGATATGAGTTTCTGACAATTCAAAAAATATTACAAATGAAATAAACTGTTCCATTTTATATATAAATTTAAAGTCGTCTAAATTGTTCCTACACGTAGTCCAACGGATGTAAACATTTGTAGAGTCTAAAGGTTTTTTTTACTAACTAAAAGGGCATATATGTTCTTCAACAATCAAATAAGTCAATGTTAATTTAAGTAAGGGTTAATTGCAGATGACCACCTGTATAATAGGTCATATTCCACTCCACCACCTTTATTAATTACTAGTACTTGTCGCACAGTCAAGCCTGTGCATTTTGATTCATATTTATTTAATTTGAAATGAGTTGAAAAAATTTAATGAATAAAACTATTACATCTCAATTTGGTTAAGTTTAAGGTTAAGTTCAAGCACCAGAGATTGTAGGTTCAAATAGCTATATCGTAGGTGTAGGAGTCGCATATATGCATTCCTAAGCAATGGTGAACGACAACTCAGACAGTGTTTTAAAGAAAGATCAAGCAACTTGAGAATAGGATGTACTCTCCATTTTCAACACATTTGGACAACAACCTAACAACTCTATTGTAAAGCCAACATCCTCAAAAAGTGGCAAAAGAGCCAAACCAAAGGAAAACCCCTTTATTCCAATCCAACATTGTAACTGAAAAAAGGATCTTTGACAAACAGCAAAGCTACAGACTTACAGTACCAAGCAAGTACAGACTGATCAGATACAGTATATACTTCAGAGAGGTGCAAATGACTTCAGAATGCCAATAGGGCTCAAAACTTTGAAAAGATCCCAAACCATTTTAGGAAATCAAAAGAATGTCTACCAATCATCGGCATAAAAGGACAGTAATAAAGTTAACATCTTTCAGAACTTCGAATTTCTGAAAAGCTTCTTTAAACAATTGCACAATCCGAAGAAGCTTTGCAAGATGAATATAAGTGTTAAATAAAGATCCAACCACACTTTCTCCTTTGTCAATTAGTGTGGTTGGATCAGATGTTCAGATTCCATCTAAAAACTTAGGATGTTTCACATGATAACCAAACCAAAGGAATCTACACATATAATGAAAGATCAACATCCAGCAACTTCCAAAACCCCCAGAACACAAAAAAAATCCCTGATTGGAGAAAAGTGAAAAACTAAATAAAATCAAACACACCCAGAAAAGAACACATGAATATCCATTCGTTCATCCAATTTCACAACTCAATACCTCCTCAACCCTTTAAAATCAAACAGCTTACATGAATCAACTATTGTCCTCAATCCAAGATCAACCAAACACCCATCACAGAAATTGAAAAAAGCAATCACCTTTAGGTACCTGCAGAAGGCCCGGAGCAGTAGAGAGAGAGAAATGAAAACCCCACAATCAAAAACACGCAGATATACAACTCCACCAGAACCGCCGGCTACAATACAACCACAGAAACCTTCAGAAACATTCTAAAATAGGACTACTTTTATATATTAAAAAAACTTCAAAACTACTTGGGAAACTAGAAATTGAAGTTGGAATTGCAAGGTCAATCACCGTAACGACATCGAAAACTGACGCTGTGCGATGCAGTACTGACTTGCGAAGTCGGATTCCTATTCTCCAGACTTCCTACCAGAGTTGAGTCGTGATGAGAAGAGCGCCGTCGATGATGCCGAGGTCGGACTCGATCTGCCTGCCGGCGACCGAAACTATCCAATCAATTTGTACACCAAAGGGTTTTGAATTTCTGTGCATTATCGAAGTAAGAACACCGCAGTCCGCAGATCAGAAGTCTCACTATACGGACTACGGAGCGGTTGTCAAGATTTGGTCGGCGGTTGCCTCCTTTCGATCTACTTATGAATTGTAACAAAGGGTATTTTCGGAAAGATTTGTGGCTTCAATTTTGGTAACCGTCAATAGAGGGTCTTCCGTTTTACATATAGTAGAGATATTTGCATTCAACCACCTTATAATTATCGCCGTTATCAAATAACCACCTATGCTAACGGAGAGGTTGTTAAATGGTAACGGAAGCAATTATAGAGGCGGTGAAATGAAAATTCATTTGTTATGTTGGTGGTATATTGAAATAAAAATATTATTATTGTATTAAAAAAGTTAATATATTTACGGAATCATTGACGGAACAGTGACAGGTGGTTGTTCGGCAACGGCAAACGTTATACAGGTGGTGGAATGCAATATTACAATATTAGGGTGGTGGCGTGGAATATGACCTATTATGCAGGTGGTCCTCTGTAATTAACCATTTAAGTAACTAATGAGTCCCACAATATAGGGGAAGATAATTACGTATAATTTTGTTGTTGATTTTATTTAATTGAATATTATTTATTGTATTATTATTTTCAATATGAACAATTTTATGATATGATTATAAAATTACAAATTGCCCCTTGTTTTCATTGTAATACTATTATTATAAGCGTTCAATCTTTTTACATGAAATTCAATATTAAATTTACTATTTAAGTACTTAAAGGTCGCAAACCTTATGTACTTAACTTCATGAAACAGATTGTAATCTTTAATGGTTCATGATTTGATCGATAAGATTCATGAACAATAAATAGTTATTTCATTAACTATAAAATAAATATATAATCACGTAAGTCAAACAAAATTTATAATATAAGTGATCAAGAGTCGAACCTAAACGAAGAGGTAGTAGTAATCTAGTTATGTTTATGATTTACCTAAACAGGTTGATTGATTGATGATCCGTTTTCAATAGGGTAATATAGATGTGACTAAGGTTTTTACTTCACCCCTAGGTCTTTGGAGAATCAATCATTCCATTTCACATGCACAAATTACATTTGGTTAGTTTTCTTAAGGTTGCGCATCATATTCCAAGTTCAACTCTTGTTCCTTCCTTGAAATGTGATTGATGCGCTAAAAGGTATTGATTCTCAACCTCTCGATCAATTAAACCTTGTGAAATTCAAGCATCTCAACCTCAACCTTTTGGTGTATTGGGTGACACTTAGAATTTAATACAAACCTAACCTATCGTCAAGAATAAATGTCACTCTCGTGCAAAGTTAACTCTCAAAACAACATGAAATAGTTAATAAACGTACTACGTATCAATCTTCATCAAATCCTAGGAGTTTCATTCATTTAGACACACTTAGGTATTTCGTCAAACACTTAGGCATTTCGTCAAACATTTAGACACACTTAGGCATGCATCTTAGTGAACATGTAACTTGAACAATTAAGAATCAACCAAACTTCTTTAAAATACATGGAAGAGATGTTCAAAAATCTATCCTAACCTATGGGATATATATGATCCCCATTCACGAGTCAACTACTCACACATGGTGACAAAACGAATGAAATTATAAACAATGGGCATAAAACAATAAAGCAGAGTTTATAAGTGTTATTCGAGAGTAGTTGATTTCTTGATCTTCAACCCCAAGCCTCTTCTATTACACTTGATCTTTGGTCTTTGATTTCGACTTGAAAGCTTTTCAAAGATGTTGATTTTGAATGTGAGCTTTGTATTTATAGACAGAATTTTTTTGAGATTTGAGTTTGTTGACCAAATCAATTTTTATGGAAATAGCTATCAGACACGTTGGCAATCACTTCGTGCACCTTTTTTACACTTTTATCATTCGGTGCCACCTGTACTGATATGGTGGTGTGATCATTCATCGTACGAAGAAAATTTTGTATAATAATTATAATATTAATTATCATTTACTTTAATTTTAATTAAATTAAATTTTAAAGAATATATAATAACTAATTAAAAATGTAAGATTAATGGAGTATAATTTAATTAAAGAATAAGGGTGTATGACTCATTTGTATTTGAGTGTTTTTTCTTTGGGGGGTGCGATGAGCACTTCTCCTAAAAAACCATGGTGGGATATGTTGACAGAGGTCGGTTCATTTGCGACCCACATCTTCATCTGCGATCCTTGCGACCCACAATCGCACCATCCAAAAGTTTCCCTATAAATAGAACATCAAAAGGAAATAGTAAGAAGCTTCTCAATGTCGGCGCAGCCCTAGCCGTTTAACACTAAGGAAACACTTGACAAACCTTCTACTCTACCTATTATTTTGCTGAATTTCTGAAAATGTGTGGGAGGGTGCCTGAAAATGTGTACATTCAGAGGGGTATATAAGGACCCCATCAAACGCCACCAAACCCCACCAGTGACAACTCATCACAGCCCGCAAATCTCCGCCATGCGCCGCTGCCAATTTCTACCGCATCCTGCCACCACTGGATCGTTGGGTGTCCTAGTCCATTGTTGGGTGCTAGAATGGATCATCAAAGTTTGGGCTGCTTGACATCAAGGTGATGCGTGACTTCTTTTATGGGTCGGGGTGTAGTTTCTGAAGGTCCTACGAGAGCACTTGATGCACCTCAACACACAGGGGTCGATACTAGTAGGTGGACTAATCACAGACTTACTTTGTGGGTTGCATGAGACGGGCAGGAACAGTGCACATGATTGATGAATGAGCAAATATACTATATATTTGTACATGTTTTACCATAAGTTCTTGTGTATTTGGCAATATTGAAGCTCGTTTGAAGCTTTCTTCATACGTTTAAGGTTTATAATGCATATTTAATGATGTGTAATGGTTTGGAGAAATTTGGATGAATTTTAGATGAAAACACGCAAAAACGAGCAAAATCGATGACGGCACGTCGTTGAGTGGTGCAAATTATCCCTTCTCCTCACTAGTATAGCTACCGTATGTACGAGGTCGAATCCACAGGAAATGGTGAAAAGTTATCTTCTTCTAAAAAGTAAAACAAGATTGGGGTTGTAAGTGTTGTGAGTAACTAGAAAGAAAACAGAAAAGATCGCGTGAGCAGAGCGTGCGTGTGTTAACTGGCGCACTGAATAACAAGTAGTTTGACAGATATGAGAAGCTATCAACCTAGACTTGTTGATGCATCGTACGTGTGTGGAAGAACACTTTAAGGAAAAATCCTAGAAATTTTATTTAATCTAAAAATCAACTGCCAAACAATAATAGCTAAGTTCCCCTTAAATAGGGAAACAAAAAACCCTAAAACGAAAATATAAAAATATTCGGAAATATTCGAATAATACTAAAAATTCGAAATAATTAAAATAGTAAACGAACGAAAATGGCCAAAAACACCATACATCACAAGCAATTCTGACACCGTAAGCTCGAAAACTGCTAAAATGCACCTCTAATGTGCACCTTTTTAGGATGGTCCATTTTCTTCCAAAAACTCAGCGTCCTCTGTTCTGTATCACTTATCCTTATGAACATATGCTTATCATCGGTTTCTATTGATCTATGACTATTAGTTGAAGTGAATTAAGGTCCGGTCAAGGCTTAATAATTCACACACGTATTCCGGTCAGGGTTTACGCGATACCAATATTTAACCAAGTATAAACAACCACGAATTCGATCAAAGTAGTGATTATATATTCTAGCCGTTACTCCTAATCATTCACCGTCAAGTCCATCTGATTATTTTAACAATAGATAGTAAATTCTATAACTAAGTTTGCGGTTCAAGGCTTCGCTTAATTATCTAATCTAGCTATCATGCAATAAGCTTGGAATATTAATACTAAACTAGTCAAGCATCCTAAACTGATTTTTATTAGACATCTTAAAATCTGTTTTTTGAACAACAAGTAAATTTAGTAAGAACAAAGTAGAGCCTAGCGGAGTTTTCAGTCTGCACGTCAGCCTTCCTCGGCACGTCAGCCTTCCTCTGCAAGTAAGTCTTCCGCACGCGTCTGTCAGCAATTCGTCTATCTCTGTGTGTAAGCGTGTCTGCTGCTCAGCTAAGTCTTCCTATTTATACAAAAGTTTCTAAGTTCAAATCTAGAAAGAGATAATCTTTGAATTTCTATGTTTATCCCTAAAACTCGCATAGGAAATATATTCTGCATGTTGACGTCATCTACCGCATGCTGACGTCATCATCTACGACGCGCGACTCGTGTGTGTGTGCGCGACCTCAGTGACGCGCATCTGGTCAAAATGACTGTGTTCTGCTTCTTTCTCTCCGAGCTCGATCCTTTGTTCTTCTTCTGCACTTTAAGCTTTAATTCATCTGTCTTTAATGCACATTCGTCCTTAGCTCGTAATCTTTCCTGAAATAAAAAACTTCACCAAAAGCGTAATCTTATACAAGAAAATATACAAACAAGCGTAATGTAGAGGCAATAAAACATCATGTGAATGTGCATTATCAACCGAGCAAGTGGCAGCATTTAGTCGCAGCCGAACCTCTGCCTCTTTAAATGTACATAGAACACAGCACAGATCTTGGATTCATAGTTATGAATATTCGTTAAAAAGCTAACTCAATTATCTACAACTTTGTAGTTTACTCCAAGTTCAAATTATGAGTAGAAGATGGTGTTTTGGATCGTTCAAGACAGACCGACCCATTTTGAGAAATGAGTCGGAAGTAACTAAGGAGCAAAATGGGTCGACCGATCTATTTCTTAGGTACCCGACCCAGACAATGAGTTGGCGGAGAAGCAGAGCAACAGTTCCGAGAAAAATGGGTCGGCCAACTGACGAGCACGTCGTTGAGTGCTGCAAATTCATCCCGGCTCTCCAACTAGTATAGTCTTGGTAAGCTGGGGTCGAATCCACAGGGAACGGTGAGAAATCTCCTTTGATCTACAACTAAGATTGAGGTTGTGATTAAACAAGTAAAAGACAGAAAACAGGAGCGTGAGTACACTACTGGCGCACAGAATTAACTACGAGTGTGAAATATAAATATGAGATGAGCTCAGTTTAGACTTCTCACTATGAACTTCTATGTTTATCACAGGTTTTTCTAAGGATTTATGACAGATTGTTCACGTAAGCTAAGGTCCGGTAAAGGCTTTATAACTTACACATATATTCCAGTAAAGGTCAATATGATATTACTACCCAACCTAGTCTAATTAATCACGAATCCGGCAGTATGTGCGCGTGTAAGCTCTCGCGCGTCCTTGAGTCGCGCAGCTCTATTCTGCCTGATCATCCTGCGCACCATATCTGCATTTTGATGCTGATCCCAAGTATCGTATTGCTCTCGTCTTCGCTCCTTGCTCTTCTTATCAGGTGGCTTACTCTTTATGTTGTTATGGCGCGCCAAAGGCATAGTCTTCTAGCTGGCGCGCATTAACTCAGAATGATTCGATACTGGTGCTTTGTCTTTGAACTTCATCCGATCATTTCCTAATGGTTCCTCGGACAACCTGATTCTGTTGATGACATCTAATCTAAGTATGCGCTTCTTATCTTGTAGTGTCACCATACCTTTACCGACATCAATGCACACTTGCGCGGTTCTCATGAATGGTCGGCCAAGCAACACGGTTTCTCTGGCTTCAGTATTCGGCTTGTTCATGTCGACTACATCGAAGTCTGCTAGGAACTTGAGTCTGCCGACATGAGTCAAGACATCTACTATCTCCCCCTTCGCTTCGGTCCGTGAGTTGTCCGCAAGTAGCAATCCAATATCTGTTGGCTCCAGAGGTCCCATTGATGATGTGGAGTATAAAGAATACGGTAGCAGATTTACCGAGGCTCCCAAATCTAGCATGCACTCGCTAACATCTGTATCTCCAATGGTGCATGGAATTGTGAAGGTACTGGGATCAGCAAGCTTTTCCGGTAGATCTGGGGCCAAACATAACTTCAGGCTTGCTTGGAAATCATTCAGCATGATATCATCTTTCTACTCTGGTATGTCAGGGTCAGTGCGTGTGAATACTGGCGCAACAATTAATTCTCTACTTTGCTTTGCTGCGCCAACAGTGACGCATGTATCAACTGGCGTGCTAGTATTGTCTGATTGTGGCGCGTCCATCTGAACCATGTTAATACTTCCCTTTGGGTTCTGAATGACCTGAGAGGGCAAATTACCATCACTAACCTTCAATTCATTTATAGCAGTGGCAATCTGTGTGAGCTGGTTCTCTATTAGTTTAAACCTTTTGTCATTCTGCTCTTCATTCCTTCGCACTGTCTCGGCCAACTGACCTACTATTTCCTCTAGTGACTTCTTGGGTGGCTGCTGGTTGTACTGCACTGGTCCTTCAGCGCATTTATGTGGTGGGTTGTAAGAAGCGGCTGGTGCGTAAGGTCGCGCGCTAGCAGGTGCATTAGGTTGCGCGCGCCAGTCAGCGCGCGGTCTTTGGAAATTTTGCTCATTCTTCAAACTAAACCCGTTCTCAGCTAAACCAAATCTAGGCTGTCCTTGCCTAGCCTGACCATTATTCCATCCTCCTACTGCATTAACATCTGCGTGTTCTTCGAATAGGGAGGGGCGTGCGTCTGTCAGATGATCTGTGGCGTGACAGAATTCACACGGTCTAATATCAGCGCTTTGCTTCATCATCAACTTCTGCATCATATCTTTTAATTCCTTAATCTCTCCAGTGACATCCACTTGATGCAATGATCTGGCACGCTTGTTCTCCAAAGAAACCTGATATCTGACTTGATCGGCCATGTCCTTTATTAACTTCCAAACATCCTCCGGGTACATGTTCCTCACGTTGCCTCCTGCACAAGCATTCAACAATCTGAGTTCCATCTCAGTTAGTCCGTTGAGGAAGTTCTCGATCATCACATGTTACGGGAGTCCATGATTGTAGCAGTTCGCTTCAAGTTCCCTGAACCGCTCATAATACTCGGACAATGACTCTCCGTGCAACTACTTTGGCGCGGCTAGCTCTCTTCTGAGTAGTGACACCTTTGCCGCAGGGTAGAACTTGTCCAAGAACCGTTCCTGCAACTCGGGCCACGTCCTTATTGATCCCGGTGCTAGCCCCATTAACCATTATCGAGCTTAATCACAAAGAGAGAATGGGAAAGCTCTTAACTTCAGCAACTCTGGGTCCTCATTCCCATTCCTCATATTCTCACAGATAGCCGCGAACTCTCGTACGTGCTTAACTGGGTTTTCACTGGCCATACCATGGAATTTTATGTAGTGAACAAGCTGAGTCCGCAGCTCGAAGTGTCCATCGGGAGGTAGCACGATGCACCAAGGTTGGTTAACGGCTTGGGGAGTCGACATCTCTTTGATGGTGCGTCACGCCACAGGTTGAGCAGGTACGCGCGTACATCCATATTGTTCAGAGGCAGGTTGTCATTCCTTGGTAACTCAGCGTCCATTCTAAACTCTAAATCTCTGCGTACTTCTCTTCTAATTTCCTCGAGTTCAGCTGGGTGTAGGCGAGCAAAGATGTTCTCGGCGTTGCGCACTATCGCGTCTGGAGTTTCTCTTCTTCTGCCGATTACGTTATTCTCACCAAATTCTTCCATACAAAACAAAAACAACAGCTAAATTAAACGTAACTATTTTTTTTGTTTTTTTATATGAAAACGAAAAGTAAATAACAAAGAAAAAGAAAAGAAAAGAAAACTTCTCTAGCCGCTCCCCGGCAACGGCGCCAAAATTTGACGAGCACGTCGTTGAGTGCTGCAAATTTGTCCCGGCTCTCCTACTAGTATAGTCTTGGTAAGCTGGGGTCGAATCCACAGGGAACGGTGAGAAATCTCCTTTGATCTACAACTAAGATTGGGGTTGTGAGTAAACAAGTAAAAGACAGAAAACAGGAGCGTGAGTACACTACTGGCGCACAGAATTAACTACGAGTGTGAAATATAAATATGAGATGAGCTCAGTTTAGACTTCTCACTATGAACTTCTATGTTTATCACATGTTTTTCTAAGGATTTATGACAGATTGTTCACGTAAGCTAAGGTCCGGTAAAGGCTTAATAACTTACACATATATTCCGGTAAAGGTCAATATGATATTACTACCCAACCTAGTCTAATTAATCACGAATCCGGTAAAGGTAGTGACTAACTATTCTAGTGCTACTCCTATCATTCACTGTAACGTACCTCTGATAGTTTAACAGTAGATAATAGAGTCTATAATTAGGTCTGCGGGTAAAGGCTTCGCCTAACTATCTAAACTAGTTATCATGCAAGTTTGCTCGGAGTAATAATACTAAACAGGTCAAGCATTAAGAATAAAACCTCAAAACAAATGATTCATAGATAAAAGTCCAAACTGAATTCAACAAGTTAGCTAGACATGCTGAACATATTCATCTCAATATCTGTATGTAAACAACAAGTAAAAAACTAAAGTCTGGTGCGTGCGTCGTTAGTGCGCGTAACAGTCTTGCGCTGGCAGAATTCCGGTCCTTCTTCAATCTGAATTCCGGTCCATCTTCAATCTGCGCCTCTCTATCTCTAAAATTGCACACTTATGATTTCCATGAAGCTTTGTATTTATAGTCTTGCCTCCTAGGGTTTCCCCGAATATTTAGGCAAGAATATATGTAGGAAATCTTCTTTATCTTTAAAAATCAGCTTAGGAAATACTTGATCTCCAAAAACTGAACTTAGAAATATTCTTTGCGCGTGATGACGTCATCGTTACGAATATCTCGCTGTCTACTGACGTCATCATTTTGCTGTCTTCTGCGCGACTAAGACTGGCGCGCCACACTGCTCGCGCGCTCGTTGTCCTTTGGCTCTTGTCAACTTGTTGTCTTTTGCTCCGAAAATCAGCATTCTTGTTGCATTTTTATTCTAACTCTTCTTTTCAATCTGAAATACAAAACTACACCAAAAGCGTAATCTTATACTTAAATATGTTAGAATATAAGCAGTGTAACAGACTTAAAGTAGCGTACAAAAGCACTCTATCACCAACCCATTTTGGAGTTGACCAACCCTAAAAATGGGCCGCGTAGATCATGCATACTTCCAAAAATTCAGATTTCACCTTCCAAATTGAGAGCTATTTAAACCAAACCCTACGGAGACATCAAGGACGGTTTTCGGGAGGTTTTTCAGGACAGTTCCAAGAGTTTTGATGACAAGAAGCTTCTTGAGGAAGCACCAAGGATTTCCATACCAAACTCCGTCAACCTCTACCCTATCCTTTTTCTATTTTTATTTCTTTTTGTCTTATGCATTTAGTTTCAAAACCTACCATACTCAGTTGTAAACTCACCCTGAATGAGTAGTTTTATTGCTGTGGGAATCCTCACAGATTTTCTAGGTTTGATTGTAATGCAAAACTGAATTTTACCGAGCATAATGAAGTATTTGTTTGATATGTTCGATTAATTCTCAATGCTATGTTCTGAATTTTTAGATGCCTAAGGAAGGAATGAGAGTTGAACTTAGGAGGTTTAGGATTCAGAATTATTTTTTAGGGCAGTGTTTCGTGTGCGAGAGTGACAAACACAATTTACTTAGGTTAATATTATGGTGGACTTGAATTACCGACCAATAGACCAAGAGGTTGAGATTATGGAATTCATGTTCTAAACATGATTCAATTGAGCGAGAGTTTGAGAATAGTACTCAAGTATTGCATCCATTCTAGAGAAGGAGCGAGAGTTGAATCTACAATGCGCAACACAATAATCTAAGAAACCTTTCATTCTTGACTTCATATGCTTGCATTATTATCTCGTAACCTAGGAATGAAGTAAGTTTCTTGCTGCATTTTGTTTTTGTTTATTAGATTTGGATATGATAAAACAAAAATCATCACAAAAATCCGCTCTATTGTAGACTTGCACAAGTGATTTTAAATAGAAAACAACATCTAGGCTTTTCTCTTGGGACTCAATCCTAGGTCACCCTAGGACATATAAATTTGTTTGAAATTGCGTGGCTAGGTTTAGTATTCATATACTCGCCCTAAGAACTGCTCGTCAATGATATCATTGAGGCCACACCACTGACGCAAGAGAGGATCATAGGCTTGATTTGGTGCTTAAGGAGAGAACTCGCGCAGGGTGCACGAGCTGCTGAGTCTAGCACACAGGAAGACGCAATAGTTATTGCGCCTCAATAAGTAGCACTATCGCCCAGGAGGACGCGCTCCTAAATCGAACCGCCACATGAAGCTCAGCTGCGCTAAAGACTGTGATGCTAGACGATACACCCTAGACTCATCATGGATAGAACTAAGTGGGGCATGTGGGTTGATCAACGCTGGCTTTTCAACGTATCGAGGGTCATGGACTTTGTAAATCCGACAAGAGCAGATCTAAGTATGGATCCACCACTAGGGTGGACACTTGGAGACCCGATACCAGCCACCTGTAGTATGCGCACAACGGACCAGTCCGAGGCCACCCCAGCGGATTCTAATGAGGAGGCTTTTGGTTCTCCTTAGTTATGATTTAAGTTTTTTTATGTTGCTACATTTTGATATACTCGTACTTTTCCGACTGTGTTTATCCATCCGTACTATGAAAGATCAAAAAAGCATACTCGGTCACGCAAATGCCGAAGGCGAATACCCAAGTGTGCCGAGACGGGAAAATAGACCATTTTTCTTCCATATGCCAAAAATCAGGAAGGGGTGCGTGGAAGTAAATGCGCGACCTGACTTCCGCACATATATGCACGGGGAAAAGCGAGGCGTTGTTTCATGGTTGTTATCTGAAGGCAGAGACTAGAAGCGTTATGAGAATCTAATAAAAGAAAGAAGAGACAAATTTTACCTGAATGAAACGCGTCAAACAAAAAGGATGCACACGCCCACACAATGCACCTGCGCGCGCAAACATGACATATGAATAGTTAATGATAGAATGCATTGTATACCTAAAAACGTGAATAAATCATGCGCCAGAGAAAGCGATGATGTGTAACCATGTGTCAAGGGCTTGAATGAGAGGAAAGTGATAAGGAGCCTGAAAAGAGCTATCTCCCACTCATCCGAATTAAATTGCATCCCGAATATGAGGTAAGAGACACTCGAAAATTACTAGAATGATTGATATTGTGTATACAAGTGCGTGAATTCTATTCAACTGAGTGGTATGTTATGCGCACCAGTGGGGGATTTCATGCGTTGCTCCAGGTAAATTCAATCTTTTGCTTGGTACTTGTTCAGGAAGAGTAGTAGCGCACATGTGTGCGCGTTACAATGACATCAGCATGACGTCAGCCGCACAAGAGAGTTTCTAATCATCAAATTTGGCAACTCATGATTGTCTCGACAATATAGGAATATCCTTCTGATTTTCTTAGGCCATATTTAGAAAATAATGCTACCTTGGGCCTCAAGCTAGTGTCTCACAATATAAATTCACATCTAGGATATTGAGTTAAGAGGGAGATTATCACTGCAAATCTATAAGCATCACCAAGGGACTGACACTGAGTGCACAAACCGAGCTGAAGATTCCACCGGCGTGCTTGCAACATTCATCTGTAGAATTACAATGCAGAGTTCTTCATCATTTCATGAGTTCTCTTATTCACTTATTGAGATGTTAAACACGTGCATTTCTATCTAAATCCATTATATCGATTTAGCAAGAACTCGTGACATTTACTTTTGTTAAGTAGGGCGCATAACCTGATAGTTCTGATGTTAAGTAGGGGAAGCCTTGAACCACAATCTTACTTTTCTTACTTGGTACTTATTATTGAACTAGTTAAATAGCTTGGCGGTGACAATTAGGAGAAACAAGCTAGGATATATTCTAACTAGCTTAACGGGATTCGTAAGTTTGTAAACTAGTCGTGAGTTGATACCTGATAGAGTGCTTTTGTACGCTACTTTAAGTCTATTACACTGCTTATATTCTAACATATTTAAGTATAAGATTACGCTTTTGGTGTAGTTTTGTATTTCAGGTTGAAAAGAAGAGTTAGAATAAAAATGCAACAAGAAGGCTGATTTTCGGAGCAAAAGACAACAAGTTGACAAGAGCCAAAGGACAACGAGCGCGCGAGCAGTGTGGCGCGCCAGTCTTAGTCGCGCAGAAGATAGCAAAATGATGACATCAGCAGACAGCGAGATATTCGTAACGATGACGTCATCACGCGCAAAGATTATTTCTAAGTTCAGTTTTTGGAGATCAAGTATTTCCTAAGCTGATTTTTAGAGATAAAGAAGATTTCCTACAGATATTCTTGCCTAAATATTCGGGGAAACCCTAGGAGGCAAGACTATAAATACAAAGCTTCATGGAAATCATAAGTGTGCAATTTTAGAGATAGAGAGGCGCAGATTGAAGAAGGACCGGAATTCTGCCGGCGCAAGACTGTTACGCGCACTGACGACGCGCGCACCAGGCTATAGTTTTTTACTTGTTGTTTACATACAGATATTGAGATGAATATGTTCAGCATGTCTAGCTAACTTGTTGAATTCAGTTTGGACTTTTATCTATGAATCATGTTTTGAGGTTTTGTTCTTAATGCTTGACCTGTTTAGTATTATTACTCCGAGCAAACTTGCATTATAACTAGTTTAGATAGTTAGGCGAAGCCTTTACCCGCGGACCTAATTATAGACTCTATTATCTACTGTTAAACTATCAGAGGTACGTTACAGTGAATGATAGGAGTAGCGCTAGAATAGTTAGTCACTACCTTTACCGGATTCGTGATTAATTAGACTAGGTTGGGTAGTAATATCATATTGACCTTTACCGGAATATATGTGTAAGTTATTAAGCCTTTACCGGAGTGTAAGTTATTAAGCCTTTACCGGACCTTAGCTTACGTGAACAATCTGTCATAAATCCTTAGAAAAACCTGTGATAAACATAGAAGTTCATAGTGAGAAGTCTAAACTGAGCTCATCTCATATTTATATTTCACACTCGTAGTTAATTCTGTGCGCCAGTAGTGTACTCACGCTCCTGTTTTCTGTCTTTTACTTGTTTACTCACAACCCCAATCTTAGTTGTAGATCAAAGGAGATTTCTCACCGTTCCCTGTGGATTCGACCCCAGCTTACCAAGACTATACTAGTAGGAGAGCCGGGACAAATTTGAAGCACTCAACGACGTGCTCGTCAAATTTTGGCGCCGTTGCCGGGGAGCGGCTAGAGAAGTTTTCTTTTCTTTTCTTTTCTTTTCTTTTCTTTTTCTTTGTTATTTACTTTTCGTTTTCATATAAAAAATTAAAAAAAAATAGTTATGCTTAATTTAGCTGTTGTTTTTGTTTTGTATGGAAGATTTTGGTGAGAATAGTGTAATCGGCAGAAGAAGAGAAACTCCAGACGCGCCAGTATGCAACGCCGAGAACATCTTTGCTCGCCTACACCCAGCTGAACTCGAGGAAATTAGAAGAGAAGTACGCAGAGATTTAGAGTTTAGAATGGACGCTGAGTTACCAAGGAATGACAACCTGCCTCTGAACAATATGGATGTACACGCGTACCTGCTCAACCTGTGGCGCGACGCACCATCAAAGAGATGTCGGCTCCCCAAGCCGTTAACCAACCTTGGTGCATCATGCTACCTCCTGATGGACACTTCGAGCTGCGGACTCAGCTTGTTCACTACATCCCAAAATTCCATGGTATGGCCAGTGAAAACCCAGTTAAGCACGTACGAGAGTTCGTGGCTATCTGTGAGAATATGAGGAATTGGAACGAGGATCCAGAGTTGCTGAAGTTAAGAGCTTTCCCATTCTCTCTTTGTGATTCAGCTCGATAATGGTTAATGGGGCTAGCACCGGGATCAATAAGGACGTGGCCCGAGTTGCAGGAACGGTTCTTGGAAAAGTTCTACCCTACGGCAAAGGTGTCACTACTCAGAAGAGAGCTAGCCGCGCCAAAGCAGTTGCACGGAGAGTCATTGTCCGATTATTATGAGCGGTTCAGGGAACTTGAAGCGAACTGCTACAATCATGGACTCCCGCAACATGTGATGATCGAGAACTTCCTCAACGGACTAACTGAGATGGAACTCAGATTGTTGAATGCTTGCGCAGGAGGCAACGTGAGGAACATGTACCCGGAGGATGTTTGGAAGTTAATAGAGGACACGGCCGATCAAGTCAGATATCAGGTTTCTTTGGAGAACAACCGTGCTAGATCATTGCATCAAGTGGATGTCATTGGAGAGATTAAGGAATTAAAAGATATGATGCAGAAGTTGATGATGAAGCAAAGCGCTGATATTAGACCGTGTGAATTCTGTCACGCCACAGATCATCTGACAGACGCACGCCCCTCCCTATTCGAAGAACATGCTGATGTTAATGCAGTAGGAGGATGGAATAATGATCAGGCTAGGCAAGGACAGCCTAGATTTGGTTTAGCTGAGAACGGGTTTAGTTGGAAGAATGAGCAGAATTTCCAAAGACCGCGCGCTGACTGGCGCGCAACCTAATGCACCTGCTGGCGCGCGACCTTACGCACCAGCCGCTTCTTACAACCCACCACATAAACGCGCTGAAGGACCAGTGCAGTACAACCAGCAGCCACCCAAGAAGTCACTAGAGGAAATAGTAGGTCAGTTGGCCGAGACAGTGCGAATGAATGAAGAGCAGAATGACAAAAGGTTTAAACTAATAGAGAACCAGCTCACACAGATTGCCACTGCTGTAAATGAATTGAAGGTTAGTGATGGTAATCTGCCCTCTCAGGTCATTCAGAACCCAAAGGGAAGTATCAACATGGTTCAGATGGACGCGCCACAACCAGACAATACTAGCGCGCCAGTTGATACACGCATTACTGTTGGCGCAGGAGAGCAGAGTAGAGAATTAATTGTCGCGCCAGTATTCACACGCACTGACCCTGACATACCAGAGCAAAAAGATGATATCATGCTGAATGATTTCCAAGCAAGCTTGAAGTTATGTTTGGCCCCAGATCTACCGGAAAAGCTTGTTGATCCCAGTACCTTCACAATTCCATGCACCATTGGAGATACAGATGTTAGCGAGTGCATGCTAGATTTGGGAGCCTCGGTAAATCTGCTACCGTATTCTTTATACTCCACATCATCAATGGGACCTCTGGAGCCAACGGATATTGGATTACTACTTGCGGATAACTCACGGACCGAAGCGAAGGGGAAGATAGTAGATGTCTTGACTCATGTCGGCGGACTCAAGTTCCTAGCAGACTTCTATGTAGTCGACATGAACAAGCCGAATACTGAAGCCAGAGAAACCGTGTTGCTTGGCCGACCATTCATGAGAACCGCGCAAGTGTGCATTGATGTCGGTAAAGGTATGGTGACACTACAGGATAAGAAGCATACTCAGATTAGATGTCATCAACAGAATCAGGTTGTCCGAGGAACCATTAGGAAATGATCGGATGAAGTTCAAAGACAAAGCACCAGTACCGAAGCATTCTGAGTTAATGCGCGCCAGCCAGAAGACTATGCCTTTGGCGCGCCAGAACAACATAAAGAGTAAGCCACCCGATAAGAAGAGCAAGGAGCGAAGACGAGAGCAATACGATACTTGGGATCAGCATCGGAATGCAGATATGGTGCGCAGGATGATCATGCAAAATAGAGCTGCGCGACTCAAGGACGCGCGAGAGCTTACACGCGCACATACTGGCGCATTCGAAGGGCCTAATACGCGAAGTTTCGCATTTTCTATTTCTTTACCCTCCGATCATATTGACTACTCTTGTTTATCTAATATTAACTCACTCAAATTTTTGCCATGCAGAGACGATGCTAATACGGAAGGAGGCAAAAGTTCAAGTGTGGGGGAGGAGATCCGTGCGCCATGAGTGCACATTTGCGTCGAGCTAACGACGTTAAACAAAGCACTCGTCGGAAGGTACTCCGACAAACTTAACTTAGATTATTTTCGTTTGTTTTGTGTGTGTTTAGTTTTAGTTTTAGTTTTAGGTTTAGTTTTGGGCCCATGTAGTTTTGGGCCATGCATGCATATGGGTTTTTTGTACTATAAATATGTGATGTGGGGTTCATTTTGTGTTACATTTCATTTTCAACTTATCTCACTAAACACAAAAACCCAAAGCCACCAAAGCCACCACCGACCGCCGCCACTGCCGCCGCAGCGCCGCCGCCGTCAAACCCTGAATTTCGGCCAGAACGTAGATCTCAGTGCAGGTAATCTACTGTTCAAATTTCAGTGCATTTGGATCATTTTTTGGTGTACCAATTGTCCAGTGGAAGTTTAGATCTAGATCTGCATAGTGCACGCGCGTGTCCTGTCACGCGCGCCAGATAAGGATTGTTCAGTGTTTTTCTTACTTGCTATTATGTCGATCTGCAGAGACCAGTCTGAGAAATTGGATTTTGAGCTTAAGTATAGGATGTACAGTAGGTGTGAGATTTTGCCTACTGTTTTGTGGATGAGGAGTTCCTCCGTGAGATCGGGCTCTATGAAGAAGTGCATGCGTCTTTCACCGCAACTGGATGGGGAGCTTTTATGGAGTTGTCCTCAGACACGGACGTGGAGGATACACTAGAGTTCCTCGCGTCGTATGAGGGACTAGCTGATCGGATTCGGTACCGCCACAGGGGCGTGTACTATGAGGCCGCGCCATCACATTTCGGCGCAGTCATGGGACTCGCGCGCATCCCGGCGCAGAAGTAGACGAACACACAGACCAAGAGGCTTGGGATGATTGGACGGACGGCAGTAAGCCGTATGCAGGAGGAAGAAGCCTCAGAACTAAATTATTGGATCCGAAGATGTTCTATCTTCAGAGGCTGATCTCCACTCGATATTAGGCCGGTACAATGGATCTCAGAGGCCCGGATTAATGGACGTGGAGATCCTCAAGGGTCTCTACTATGGGAAGAAGGTGCGCTACACGCGCCTGCTCACCAGCTACTGGGAAGCGGTGAGCATGAAGGGCCCGCTGCTATGTGGAGGCTTGATCACGCACT
The DNA here is from genome assembly GCA_006409495.1 of Sedum album. Classification (NCBI taxonomy): domain Eukaryota; kingdom Viridiplantae; phylum Streptophyta; class Magnoliopsida; order Saxifragales; family Crassulaceae; genus Sedum; species Sedum album. The sequence continues at coordinate 32,206 of QZGG01000713.1, forward strand.
TTCTGCGTGCGCTGCATATGGAACCATGGACTGAGGAGCATACTATTGTACGGGCCGAGTACCTGACGCGCCAGAAGATTCGTCTGTATAAGGGGATAAAGATTCGCGCGGATGGTACCGCATATTGGAGCTACAGGCCCGGGTTGGAGAATGTCCAACATGCGCCAGAGGTAGAGGCGCAAGAGCCAGTGGCACCCAGAAGGAGCATGCGCAGATCTGAGCGTGCGCGAGCTGAGTCCAGCGCACAGGGAAGTGGTGCACAAGTGCAGATTGATGAGCGCTGGGTGTTCAACGCCCAGCGTGTGATGGAATATGTGGCACCCCAGGGTGATAACTTGGACTTAACGCCACCCAGGGGTTGGCGCGCGGGCGATCCAATTCCAGAAGAATATGCAATCCAGGATGCCGACCCAATTGAAGAGCTCACCCGATCATTCTTCTCGTCTTCTTTTTCTGCTTCTTTTTAAATATGTTGTAATCGGTGTCTGAGCATTATCGGTGGCTGACTATTTGAACTATGCTTTAAAAACTCTTGTATTTTGAATTATCACTATGAACGGTGTTTTAATGCAATCGGTGTTTGACTTATTTCGGTGGGTGTGGCCCTATTCTGAATTATGAACGGTGCAAATTGCTACATGTGCATGCATTACTATTGCCTTCTTTACTACTTGTGCATAACGTGAGGACACGTTTTTGTTTAAGTGTGGGGGGGTAGTAGTACATCTATCGTAGGAGTAGTTTAGATTTTTTCGTTTTTAGGATAAATTTTTCGTTTTTAATTTAGTTTAGACAAACTGAATGTGAACATCTCAAGAGGTAATTGTGCGCGAGAAACACTGGCTTGCGCGACCTGTGTGCGTACTCGCGCACCTGTGCTAATTTGTGCGTATATGACATATTCTGATTTTTTGTTAATTTTTTCGAATTTTGTGTATCTCTTGAGTGGAATAATTAGGAATGTGGAGCTGATAGAAACGTCCTAGAGAAGCAGTCGACCGAACAAAGCTTGAGGATCCATTGTACGGTTATGAGTATTCGTGAGGTTGGTACTTCGCGGTCAAAGGATAAAAGAGCAAGCTCAGTCACGCAGATGCCGGAGGCGGAAACCCTAATGGCGTGACGAGACGGGAAAACAGACCGTCTTCGCTGAAGTTAGTCGCTCAGGAAGGGGCGCGCGGTTGCAAACGCGTGGCCTGACTTGCGCGCGACTGGTCAGAAGCGAGAGCGGGGCGTGGTTCCATAGCTGCTATCCGAAGGCCATGATTGGAAACCGTTCTAGGGAAAAGTAGACCCGGACCAGAGAAAAGAAAGTATTCAATTCAAAGTTAAAGCTCAAAAGGCCGAAACAATGAAAAGAAGAAATTGTGCAACAAAAGAGTTATCATCTGTCCGTGAAACAAACAGTGAAGCGTCAAAGACGTTAAGCTCAGAAACCCTAAGACGCGGACCAATCACGTATCAAAGAAAGCGAATACAAATAACCATGCAATCGCAACTCAAGAAGAATTCGGTGACCGGTGCTTGAAAAGGACTATCTCCCAATCATCCGAATTGATATGCATTCCATAAGAGAGGTAACACAAGGTTTGAATTAATGACTTAAATCAGTTTTATGTTGTATAATCACAGTTGCGCAGGTTGTGAGAGAGGCGCAGACGTGTGGCGCAGTAAGTCCAAACATTCACGCGTGCATTACACAAAAGGTAAGGAAGCCGGCTTGTTCAGGACGAACAAGAGTAAGTGTGGGGGATTTGATAGAGTGCTTTTGTACGCTACTTTAAGTCCGTTACACTGCTTATATTCTAACATATTTAAGTATAAGATTACGCTTTTGGTGTAGTTTTGTATTTCAGGTTGAAAAGAAGAGTTAGAATAAAAATGCAACAAGAAGGCTGACTTTCGGAGCAAAAGACAACAAGTTGACAAGAGCCAAAGGACAACGAGCGCGCGAGCAGTGTGGCGCGCCAGTCTTAGTCGCGCAGAAGACAGCAAAACGATGACGTCAGCAGACAGCGAGATATTCGGAACGATGACGTCATCACGCGCAAAGAATATTTCTAAGTTCAGTTTTTGGAGATCAAGTATTTCCTAAGCTGATTTTTAGAGATAAAGAAGATTTCCTACAGATATTCTTGCCTAAATATTCGGGAAACCCTAGGAGGCAAGACTATAAATACAAAGCTTCATGGAAATCATAAGTGTGCAATTTTAGAGATAGAGAGGCGCAGATTGAAGAAGGACCGGAATTCTGCCGGCGCAAGACTGTTACGCGCACTGACGACGCGCGCACCAGGCTATAGTTTTTTTACTTGTTGTTTACATACAGATATTGAGATGAATATGTTCAGCATGTCTAGCTAACTTGTTGAATTCAGTTTGGACTTTTATCTATGAATCATATGTTTTGAGGTTTTGTTCTTAATGCTTGACCTGTTTAGTATTATTACTCCGAGCAAACTTGCATGATAACTAGTTTAGATAGTTAGGCGAAGCCTTTACCCGCAGACCTAATTATAGACTCTATTATCTACTGTTAAACTATCAGAGGTACGTTACAGTGAATGATAGGAGTAGTGCTAGAATAGTTAGTCACTACCTTTACCGGATTCGTGATTAATTAGACTAGGTTGGGTAGTAATATCATATTGACCTTTACCGGAATATATGTGTAAGTTATTAAGCCTTTACCGGACCTTAGCTTACGTGAACAATCTGTCATAAATCCTTAGAAAAACCTGTGATATACATAGAAGTTCATAGTGAGAAGTCTAAACTGAGCTCATCTCATATTTATATTTCACACTCGTAGTTGATTCTGTGCGCCGGTAGTGTACTCACGCTCCTGTTTTCTGTCTTTTACTTGTTTACTCCAACCCCAATCTTAGTTGTAGATCAAAGGAGATTTCTCACCGTTCCCTGTGGATTCGACCCCAGCTTACCAAGACTATACTAGTAGGAGAGCCGGGACAAATTTGCAGCACTCAACGACGTGCTCGTCAATACCACCAGACTTTGATCGGAATATGTGTATGGATTAGGAAGCCTTGATGGGATCTAATTTGCATGGAATCTGAATATAACTGTTTAGTGGTCAATGATAAAGTTCACATTCATGAGGGATTGTTCAAATCGATATAAGTCTGTTTACTTAATTGCACTAGTCTTTGCCTGCGCTCTCTCTCTTTTTTTGATTCAAGGTGAGACAATTTCATCTAATAAGATATTACAATACGCACAAGTGAAACAAACCATAGGGACAAATTCTAAGACAATCTACGTCGAGAAAGTCTTGTTCATGACATTTATGAAGCAGGCCGAAACGGCGCCATCCCAACGAACTCACCATAGTCCATCAACCATCTGGACTCAAGAAACACCCCAAAGAAGCGCAGACAGAAGACCAAGAGGACAGACAGACCTAGAAAGCAGGAAACAATCCAGGCAGAGGACCAGGCCCAAACCAGCCTGCGCTCCCTCTCTGGTGCATAGTTTCCGCTTCTTGGTACTCTCATGCGCACTGTTGTGCGCAACACACGCACTAACCCAAATAGTTTTTATGGTTTTAGGAAGTCAAATATCTATTGTTTTTCAAGGGATCGACCCTTACTTTACCATTGTACTAGTAGGGAAGAGAGGTATAGTTTTACAAGTACGATGACACACGTTCAGTAATCATCTGCAATTAACCTTGAAATTAAATAATAATTATTGAATTTTAGTGTTTTTGTCGAAAACCACCCGTCCATTAGGTGAGTTTTAACAAAACAACCCCTTCAATAATTTTTGATATAACCACCCCTTCAATTTAATTTTGTTCAAATTGGACCACCCCGTCACTTTTCCCTCACCTATGTGTCGTTAAAAATAACGTTGGATACATGAGTTTTTGCCAAAAACCGTCCACTATGTAACCACCCCTTCAATATTTTTGAACTCTTCAATTCAGTTTTGATCAAGTCAGGCCACCCGCCCCATTTTCATCACCTGTATGTCGTTAAATATAATGTTGATTATGATTGTCTTTTTACTGTTATATTATTGAATAATTTACTAGTTTTATTATTAGAATCAAAAATTTAAAACCTCAAAACATATGCTCCGTTCGTAACCCTAATTGTTTCTTTTTCATACTTGTCGTTTTTCCTTCTATGAAGACAGATTAGAGTAAATTGGAAGATATGATGGAGTGTGGTCATTGTTGAAGTGACTGTTGCGACAAACTCTATGAAGATTATACTGATTAACTTCGGTTCTGTTGATCTTATACTAAAACCATTGGTATAGTTTTTCAATTCAATGGACTTTTCTGTTGATTGCCCGCGTTGTTTATAACGCTACGGATTTTAACAAATCCATTGAAATTTTTTATATTTGCTACAAATGTTTCCATTAGTTGTATTGTTTAGAAATTATACAAAATTTTATAAAAACAATATATTGTTTGTTGATTTATAGTTGTTGATAATATTTTAAATGTAAAACTACAAATAAACCCTTTTTATTTTAACAATGAATTTAAAATATATATACTGCGGTTTTTCCTTTGATCATATAAGGAGAAAATATGTAAATTTAGTCTTACTACCAACAAGTGATCAATTTTTTTAATGTTCGTTGGTTTAATTACATTTAAATGAAAATTACTTATGTACCTTCTGCTTATTTCAGACAAAGGATTTGTTGATTATAATTTTTTAAATTAATATTAATATTTAGTAAACTTACATTTAAGACCTTTTATAATTACTAATATGCCCTCAATTTATCAACAATTTAAATATGCAAGTTTTAATCTTGTTGATAGCCCTTCCTGACAACATATTTAGGACATATTGAGATTAGTTCAATGATAAAATAATACATCCATTAATATTTTATTTTGTCAATTGGAAAAGAAAAAGATAACGTTGCACTATAAATAAAATCAAATAAAATATTAAAAATAGCTCGGTTCAACAACAAAATAAATTGCATCAAAAAGTAAAGAACACAATCAATTTCTAATACTTATAAAATGTTTGATAAACAAATTTTGTTGAAATATATTGCAACATTGAGGGTTGTAACACAAATATTAGATAACAAATTCTGTTGAAATATATTCCAACATTGATGGTTGTAACTTAAATATTAGAAGTCCAAATGTGAGTAATGTGATTGATAGATGCCACTTCTTCTAGCCATATATCATATTACATGACAAGGTAAATAAATTTAATGGTCTTATCGAATTATTTTTTCTCTTCAATTTTCCTCATAATTTCATGAAAGAGATATACGAATTTTAATGTTTGATAACAATTATAGATGTTTACATGCACTAATAGAATTAACAAACGAAATGTTGTGAATCTTTTTGAAGGGAAAGGTTCAAATGAGAACCTATTTTAAAATGAAAACTTAGAACTAATGTGAGCCTTAAGATCTAGAAATTAATGGTTTGGATTTATGACCCCATTAATTAAATATTAATCATTTTTATTAATGAAAGGGCACACTTGTCATTTCAGATAAATATAGTTAATAAATGAATTATTTTAAATTGCATAAAAAATTAGTTTATATAATTTATTTTAAAATTATAAATTAGTGGATATAAAAAGTGCATCACTGAATACTTTTAAAGTGCATCAATTTTTTAAAAAAATTATAATAAAAAGTGCATCACTAGAAATTTCAAAAATGCATCAAAATTTCAAAAAATTGTAATACTTTTTTTAATATGTAAACATTGTAATGCACTTTTTTTAAAATATTGTAATGCACTTTTTTTAAATATTGTAACTTTTAACGTACTTTAAAAAAATATTTTAATGCACTTTTACAAAATATTGTAATGCACTTTTTTATAAAAGTATATAAATGCACTTTCAAAAAAATCATTAATTATCAATTATAAAAATTGAATTGACAAGTGTGCCCCTCATATTGATTGATGAAAGTAATTACCATATTAGTAATGCCATTAATCACATCCATTGAATTGTTTGATCGTGTGGTTCATATTGGTTCTAAGTTTTTATTTTAAATGTGGTTTGTACCGGAACCAAACCCTCTTTTTGAATATTTAAGATGAGAACAACATTCAGTTTTTTTTATCGTTGAAAATACTATATAAAATTCAAATATCATACCGACAAAATCTAAGAAGTTCTATATTTCAGTCATCATCATAAACCATCTTATTAATTCAATATTTCGTAAGTGTACACAATTAAGGTATTTTAAATGTGTTAACTATTTGTCATCAAAAATATGTTAACTATTTTATAAATATCATAATATTTATGAAATGTCATAATTTTGAACCATCAATTAACACATTATCCGAGACTAATCAATAAACTTTTATAAATACATGCGGATTTACTACAAGTCATTTAGAACTATAAAAGAAGACTGCGTGCACCATGCATTACATTATCTATTTGATATTTAAAAAAATTATTAAAATGGGACTAAATTTTAGTTTTATAACCCCATTTTTCCTTACCATAATGCTAATTGACCTCAAATGCATGACACTGGTTGATGCTCGCAAAATTCATATATTTTTAGAAAACAATTCATATTTGAGTTGTCATCCTAAATCTAAAAATATGAAAGATAGGGTTGTATCTACAAAGGAGAAATCTGTTTTTCTTAATGGAAAATTACCCGAATTCGAAATTCATGTTCCTCAAAAGCAATTGGGCGACGAATATATTTCTACGGAAACAAGAGATAAACACTACGAAATAAAAAAAGTCCTCAATTCATTACCAATCAATCAGGAAAATGTGTATGAAAATTCAGAATCAGCAAATTCAGATTATTATACTAGTAACGATTCTAAGAGATTCAAACTTTCGGTCAAGAGCAAAACACGAAATGTATTGGAGAGAACAGTTCCAGATTTTCTGAAAGCTAAGATTGACGATTTAGGTGGAAATCATATAATATTGCTTGTAGAGAAATTTCTCACGAAGACAGACGTTAATTTTAATTGTAACAGATTAAATATTCCAATTAGGACGATAAATAGTGAAACTCGGAATTTTTTGACCAAAGATGAAAAAGAATTTTTAGAGCATAAGAACTATACAAAAAAATGGAATCATATTGATGTTGTACTCTTGGACCCACAGTTAGATTCAATCAAGATAAAGTTGCGTAAGCGAGTTACACATTATAGCCTGAACGATCCTTGGATTAAAATTGTACAAAAGAATGGATTAGGAGTCGGTGATTTTATTCAACTTTGGTCTTTTAGAGTCAGAGATCAGCTGCACATGGCCCTCATCCGTCTCGATAGGGAGAGCTAATGGCCACCCAAAGCAACTTCTTGTGATTCGTCTTTGATGAGAATTTACATGAGAATTGATTATTTGATACCATTTTAATTACTTGTTTCTTTTACCATATTTTTCATAAATATATAAAATTATTAAAATATTCAAATAATAAAGTGAAAAATAAAACATCTCTTACAAAATTAAGAAAGCATGACTTTTGATTTAGGGGTTTGTCTACTAAGAATAATTTTAAAATAAATAAATGCTCATATAAAGGCAGATGTATTATGTGAATGATTAACGAAAAACATCCATAACTTTCTCACTTTATTCCCAATATGTCCATACTCGCACCTTACCCATATTGATTTTATAACGAGTAAAATAGTAATATGTTAGTAAGAGATACGATGGTGATGACATTTGAGATACAATTTGAAAATCCCGGTATAGTAAAAATTCAAGCTTCATCATCTTATGTTCTTATAGTATATATTTATCACCTTGTCATATTTTTCACTCTTTGATTCCCTCAGAGGCGAAGCTACAAAAAATTTATTGACAAAGTTGAAGATGATTAAGCTGGAGACAAAAGCTCAACATGTATTTTAAATATACTCAAATGTTTATGTGTCGGTTTGCGCTCGAATATGTTTTAAAATGTAATAAAAAACCTCGTATGTATTGTAGATTTTTTATCTAAAAGGGTGTTTGGAATTTATGTAATTTAGATTGTGCATGGCATATTTTTAGTATGGGTCTATATACCATTTTTCATGGCATATTTGTCATCTAAATTAGCGCCTGAAATAGGTATAATTTTGATTTTACATGGATGTTTGTCTAATAAAATGGTGTTGTGTATTGACGCATGTACCCTTTATGTGCCGAATCTACTATCTAAAATATTGTTGGGAATTAATGTAATTGAGATTTTTGGTTAATTACAAAAACACCTTCATAATATGACATATTTCATGACATTGCCCTTATGATTTAATATTCCAATAAACCACTTTATTATCACTCACGTTAGCAAAGTATAACTTCTAATAATGCCTTTTGTGTTCCGCATTACTCCCTCCGTCCCATTATGAGTGTCCCATTTTCTTTTTGGATGTCCCAAAATGATCTTCCCATTTCCTAAAATAGAAACTTTTTTACCTATATATTTACACTCTCTTTCATACTTTTTATCCCACTCATTCTCTTTCTTACTTTTTATCTCACATTTTTCAATTTTCTTAAAAACCGTGAAAGTTCTCAAATGGGTCACTCAAATTGGGACAGAGGGAGTACAACTTTCACTTAGATGAGTGCTAAACATAAGGAGAGAGTACATTTTTATACACTAGCATCCCCCATTTCTCTTCCAAATTTTAACTTGACATCAACCATTTGTTAACTTGAGCAGAATGTTTAGTAAGCAATACCTGTCATACATACATTTGTGAAAATGTATTAAGAATGAAGATCCACTCTTCAGTATAATTTTCAAGTGCATTATACCATTTTGCACTAAATGAAATGTACACAGTCCCTGATATGTATTTTGCATTACGTTACGTATTGCATGCCTTCATCAACGATGTATCTTGATCTGTAAATATAGTCCATGGATATGTACGATTGTAATTGTTCAAGGATGAATCATATAACCATTTATATGATGCATAGGTTTGTTTGTATAATAATGAGCATGCGCAAATAGGGTAGATTCCAAGATAGAACAATATAAATCAAGAGTAAATTTTATTCTAAATTCCTAAAGGAGGCTCGGTTTGATCAGATGTTCAGCGGTTAATTGTAAAGTAAGTGTAAAATATTAAATTATTAGTTTTATTTTGATTTCATACAGTACATGTCACTAAACATTGCTAATCTTTGTACTCTAAGAGCTTTCAAAACATTCAAATTATGAACGTCTTCACAATCCAAATCGACTACATGGATAACACTCGAGGCAATTAATATAATTTATAGCAAATGTTTTATACTTAAAGTTGGGATGAAATATACTAATATCATTTCTTGCATAAGATACGTTCAAGACATCATAAAGTATGTCCAATAAAATAATGGACAACTCCACAACAATTTCAATGATGGAAGTTTCATCTCTTTTGTTGTCTTTCCGATAGAAATAATATAATTTACATCTCTTTAATACGGGTGTTAATGTGAAAATAGTTGTTTCCAAATGGTCGGGAAACTTACCCATCGTATATCATGAACGAAGTAAGAGACGAATTCATATACTACATTCTCGAGTGTCCCGTTCAAGATTATCAATAGGGATGATGAGGTAAGTTTAATAAATATAAAATATCATCATTTTGATGCAAGTTGTGGCAAGTTTTGTAACTCGTATTAAATTTTTTTGTATAGGTAATTTAACAAGAGAATTCAAGAAGAAGCTATGGATCAATTTGTTTGACTGTTGTGTTGTGGTATAAAACATGTGATTTCTAAGTGTGAATTTGTTTGCAAGTTTGGGTAACTATCATATTTTTGTGCATCATGTATAAAATGTAAATGTTGATCTTAGAGTTGTGAAATGTGATGTTGATCTTTTAAACTTGTCAAATGTAAATGATCATCTTTTGTTGTGTTTAGGTTTTGTACAAAGATAACAAAACTGTCCAAAACCTGAATGCACATTTAACAACATCGTATCACTAGTACAGATTATATTTTCAACAGCGCTTGTTAATAATCTCTGTGAAAAAAATTAGATCTTTAACAGCGCTTTATAATGAAAGCGCTGTAATAAATTCATTTAACACAGCGCTTCTTAAGAAAATTACGCTGTACAAAATATACAACAACGCTTTTATAATTAAACGTTGTGTTAAATAATATTTATTACAACGCTTCTTCGAAAAAGCACTGTTAAAAGCACTAATTAAAACGGCGCGTCTATTAATAGCGATGTGTGTTATTTATAACAGCGCTTATTCAAAAAAGCGCTGTTAAAAATATATATACCACAGCGCTTATAATAAGAAGCGTTGTTATAAATACGTTTTAACCCTAGTAATTTTCCGACTTCAAAGTTTTACTCACACTCAGATCCCGCTTTACCGGCCGTCGTCAAATCTCTTCCGTCCAACTTCGCTCCGAATTTCCGACTTAGCTCCGTTTCAAACCCTAAACTCACGCTCAGTTTTCCAACTTAGCTCCGTTCACTTCAAGGGTTTCGTCCAAAGTTTCGATACGGTACTCCTCTATTTGTATAATTTAGCTCTGTTTCAAAATTCCAACTTAGCTCCGTTTTAAAGTTTGTGTAATTTTTTTCTGTTGTATTAATCTACTTGTATACTGTTGTTTTGGGTTTGATCATGATTAATTTTGTTAAATATGTAGAAATGGAGAATTCGCAAATCACAAATGATAACAGTGATAACGCGGGAGAGTGTTCCGCGCCGTCTAAGAGAGGCAAGAGGGGGGCCTACATATTTGACCAAATTTTGTAAGGAGAGAAGTGCATCAAATAATTTATCCACTATCGAGTTTAGCGATAAAGGACTTCCAACGGGTCCTAATAAATCAATTTGGAGAAGTGCACTTTGTTTGGCGGTGACGTTGCGTATTTTTGTACCTCAAAGTCAGTGACAAAAGAGATTCCAAATGCAATTCAAAAAATATTTATAAACCGAAGTATTCGGGTCGTCCAAGGAGCAAACTTAAACTTGTGCACTATATAAGGTTTAACTTTAGTCTAGCTAACTCAAGATCAATATATATTTGTTTTGTTTTTGGAAGGATAGATGATACGAGTATTCAAAGTAGATACAACCCAATAAAGAAGATTTCAAAGTCTAACTTTCCTAGTCTAATGAATCAAAACAATGATCACAAGAGTAATATGATGAAATGTCTAATGATTCAAAGTTGACTATTAAACCACTACTCAAAACAAGATTTCGCCAAGTTTGAATATTGATTTCATAAACTCAAGTCTCACTCTTCCGATTTGTTGACTTGCTCGATACAATCACATTAATCACGAACTTCCGTTATGGTGATTAATGTGAAAGCTCGGATAAATCAAAAGCCTACTCTTCTAATCTCTAATGCTACTTCCGTAGTCACTAAGCAATTAGATAGCCTTACTCAATGATTACTCTAAATCCCTATCTTCCGATATGAAACCTAGAGCAAGTTATGTTCATACAAGCATTTTATCAAACACCTTGCATGCATCGTTATCAAAATATGAGTAAGAACACAAATCATCAAACAAATCATTTCATCTCTCATCTAAACTGATACATTAGTTTTGAATACATCAAACAAGGTCAATTTGACCTTGAACAAAAGACTACTCACAATCCATTGTAAAGAAATCCATTGATGATATATATTGAAATCAAAATGCAATTACACAATGTTAAAGCTTAAGAAAATCAAATCTAATACACCTTTGGATCTTTTACACGAATGGAGAATGTCTCTTTCTCTTTGGTTTTGTCTCGTCTTTCTCCGTACAATCCGCCTCCCCTTGAAATCCCCAAAAAAATATGTTTTTATAGTGTAGGTTAAAAAGGGGTCGGTAAGCTCTGTACCATACCGAGCATACCGAGGCATCGTGAGAATGCTGAACTTTCTGACCAAATTAAGCTCGGTACGCTAGGTAGAGTACCGACCTTACCGAGGTGACTTCTGTTTTTGGCTTCAAACGCATTTTTGACCATTTAAACCTTAGAGTTTGACTTTGATGTAAACTAGAGAGTTGTAGATTATTGAATCAGCTTTCCAATGATATATATCTTACTTCATTTGGACTTCATATGAGTTCTGTACAAGCTGTATAAGGAACGGAGGTCAAGCTGTCCAGATTGTAATTCTGCTGAATTCTTCACTTATTTGAACCATTTTTCCTCCATAATGCATCAAATCATATATTCTGATTAATCAACTCTTCACATCAAATAAATGGGTCAAATAACAATAATAATTCGAGGAACGATACAAAGTTCTTAAGATATGAAGCGAATAATCGATCGAAATATCGACCGATCAAAATACTTCACACTTAGAATTTGTTCGTCCTCGAACAAACATTAAGCACACATGAAGAAATTCAATGATGAAAGATATTGTAAGACAATTCTCATGCAAATATTATATAACAAGATCCAAAGTTAATCTAACCTAGATGCATAACTAACTCATTTTCGTAGGAATCACGGGTACATTTAGCACATGCACCAAGCCTTTAAACCCCTAGGCTACCCTAGTGGACGAGTTATAGTCTCGTGAGGGTTTTCAGAAAAGGGAATACCCACAAATCCCAGATGCAACTAACCTACATCTATGCATGGTGATATTTGTGTCATTAGTCAAGCTTGATAAGGTTTTAATGAGAGTAAATTCATATCCTCGGATCACCAATCAAGAAAATCATTGATTCAGCAAAGTTAGAGCAAGTTTCACTACGAGAAAAGCATGGTGAAATCATCCAACGTCGTCACAACACTATGTCTGCATCTATCACTTACATCTCCTAAATGGTTCACAATTTATCTTGTCTATAACTCACTTATGCTACCAAAGTGGGTAGTACAAAAGCTTGTGTTATTTAAACTCATTCTCAAGTTTTTAACTCATAGATTAAAAGCATAAGAGAAGAGGAGTTCGACACACTTCTACAAAACTAAACTCAAATGCTCGGTACTCGTTTGAACATAACATGTTTTTTTACGCATACTCATATCAACTTGCAAACTTATTTCTCAATGTCATTCATTATAAAGATGCAATGATTCACAATCAAGCTCTAAGAAATTAATTAGCCTTCGGCTATTACAGATACTTTCGAGGAGGAACTTTTCTTCCTAATCCCCGGTATCTGTAACTTTTTTCTTTTTCTTTTTTCACTTCACACTTAGAGCTTGACCATGAATCAAGGGAAAAGATGAATGAATGACAAAAAGCTTTAGTTCAGCAAGTAATACGAGTGCGATAACCACTTAGAGTTTACCGATCAAGAAAGCTTAATTTCATAGAAGAGTTCACAATAATAGAACCACTTGGAGATAAAGTCTAGAACAAACACATGCAGGGACAAACAATGGAGATGACACCAATATAATTCTCAATAGGAAACAAGCTTAAACCAAGCAGAAACAGTTCATCTCAAGATCAACAAAACCTAGTAATATACATTACCTCATAAACCAACCTCACTTAATAATGACACATGACACTACTCTACTATGATGCAATGCATGAATGCAAACAAAGCAATGACATGATGAGTTATTGTGACACACCACTTCACACTTAAAATGATGCTTAGTCCCTAAGCATACTATATCAACCAACCAGAGATATGCACAATAATCATCATGTCAACACTTATGCAGTTAACTTTATTTATAAAAAAAATGAATACTTACAAACCAAGATCAGCAAAGCGCCCCCAAAGAATCACACATGAGAAGTCCTTTGCTAGGATCCCTTCTCACGGGGCCTTGAATGCTTGAGGATCAATCCACCTTCAAATCCCATTTAAACTGTCGTCCATCAAGTCTGCAATGGACGTATCTTTGAAATTTAGATCCCTTTATAAATGTATCCTCCGTTAAAGCAGAGGGATCGCGTGAGCTTCTTTCTAATGATACTAGGATGAACGGTCGGAAGCTCTGAAATTTGTCTTGAGGCTGAGAAGATAAGAAAGGGTCCTCAAGATAACCCATTGGCTTAATGGCAACGCCTTCATCGCTGTTTTCAACTAATATCTCTGGCGTCCATTCTCCAAGGTACTCCTTCGTACTTGTGTCCACTTCTAAGCAAGGTTTCTTTAGAGAAGAGTCGTTGATTATCTCAACCAAGTCACCATATTCATGATGTTTAGGAGACTCACTGATTTCAACTTGTATTTCTTCACCCGAATCATCCATATCATCACCCGTTAATAGAGAAGAAGAATCCTCAACATCCAAACCAAGCATTTTACTAAATTCTTCATGAAAGGCGCCCTCAGGTTTCGGAGACTCGCTTAAAACTTGATGTATATCCATTTCTGAATCTAAGTTCTCCTCTATACATTCTTCTTCTTCTTCTTCTTCATTCATGTTTGAAGATAACATCGAGAGCATCCTTCGATTGTTTTCCTCCATCTCATCAAGTCTAATGAACGTCTCATCAAGTCTAATGAACATTTCATCTTGCATCTTGAGAAGCTTTAGGCACATGTCCATAACTGAATCATTAACAACGGGCTCCTCATACTGATATGGCATGTCATATTGAGATGGATTATAGCATTGTTCCTCCCATACACACTCTTCTTCATAATAATTTGTCGCTTGTGGATATCCATACTCATCATAGAAGTAGTTAGACATAAGCAGCCAAGAGTTTTGTTTGCGATAATTGATCAAAATCTGATTTTTTTGGGCTTGTCACTCGTATTCTTTGTAGCTTATACTCAACCAAAGAAAATCCTGAAAAGATCAAAAACAACAAACCTGTGAAAGCACAAGTGTGAAACAATAAATACAAAAAGTAAACGAGTAGTCTAAACGAATCACTAAACCTAGACTAATGACAAGTTAACTCGTTGCTCCCCGGCAACGGCGCCATTTTGACGTTGCGTATTTTGTGGATGCAATCAAAGTAATTTATAATCCGATAAGTATATCGGGTCGTCCACGGAGCAAACTAAACTTATGCACTAGTTAAGGATTAATTTTTGTCTAGCTACCTGAGCAAATGTTGGTTTGATTTTGTTTTGTAAATTTTATCGATTCAACGGAGTTGAAATATATATAAAGAGAATTCCAGGTATAAGTTACTTGTTCAATGCATCCAACCTAAGATTCATACTTGATCTATATCGCTAAAGCTTTGCTGAATATCATTCATGCTACAAATCAAAATACTAAATTTCGTTTAGGATTAGATTCGTATCATTCATATAGTTAGGCTTCACTCTTCCGATTTGTTAGCCTACTCAAACTCACTTTTAAACCACCAACTTCCGTTGCATGACCAAAAGAGGATGTTCGGGTTAAATTATGGATATTCAATAATCGTATGACTCATGCTACTTCCGCAGTCATGAGAGTATGATTCAACTAATCTTGTATGCACTCTAGACACCTATCTTCCGATATGATGTAAAGCTAATAATTTGACTGAGGCATTTTATCAAACACCTAGCAGGTACAATTATCGAATACAAGATAAGTAACAAAACTACTAGCAATTCATCTCATATAACGTTCATGTTGTGAATAGTAGTGTTGGTTACATTGAACAAGACAACCTAGACCATGGAATAGAGGGATTACTCACTAATCATACTGAATTGTTCCATTGTATCCGAAATATCTAAATGTTTCAAAAACAACGAAAGCAAATACAATTCGGAGGATTACAACCTTGTTATCCTTCTCTAGATCCTGAGATTAAACCCTTTTCCTTTCTTCCCTTTTCGTCTGATTTGTCTTTTCTTCCGTCAATCGATTCCCCTTCCAAAAGTCCCCAAAAGCTGAAATTATAGTTGTGCATTAATACCTCGGTAGCCTCGGTAAGCTCGGTATGATACCGAGGTAGGCAATGGTTCAGCTGGCTCAGTTGCCTCGGTATGCTCGGTAAGGCACAGACCATACCGAGGTAGATATTCCCAGACTCGTCACGGCTACTAACTTGCCTCGGTATGCTCGGTAAGATACAGACCATACCGAGGTAGATATTCCCAGACTCTTCACGGCTACCAACTTGCCTCGGTATGCTCGGTTGCCTCGGTACAATACCGAGCTATTGCCACCTTTTTGAAGCCGAAACTCAGATTGCTGCTTGATAACTTCGATCTCGTCTCATCTCCTTCTTTGACCTGAAAAGATGACAAATTTGTTTGAATAGCATGTGAGATAATCAATTCCTCAATGATAATGATCAAGAATTCGGTGTGATACGAACGATAAATATCAACTCATCAGGCGGCTAGAACACGTGTTCCAATTACTTATCAAAATTGGAGGCATGTGCCTGCAGAGTTGAAGAACCTAGTGTGGAGCGATATGAAGGTAATAAAAAATGTTATTTTTATTCTTTTATGTTTCATGTTTAAAGTGATTATTGTATTAATGTTATTTTACATATCAATTTATATTTTGATACTCTATATGCAATATGTTTGAAATGATTTGTTTTTTTTACTTAGGTTTTATAGGCAAAATTCAATGTGTCGGATGCTCACAAGTCTCAAGAGCTGAGACAAGCTGGAATTTCTTGGAGAAATTTCAAGACAACTCTTACCAAAGATTACATCAAGGGTAGAAGAACGAAGAGGATCCCACTCTTGTTTATCAATTCATTACTCCGGATCAGTGGGCGGAGTTTGTGGCTGGAGAGAGAAGCGAAGAATTTGAGGAGGAGGGTTGAGAGCTGCTGAAAGAGCGCGCCTCAACAAGTATCATCATGCTACTTCTCGAGGCGGATATAGCCGTGCTGAAGAACTCCTGATAAAGGAGAAAGCTGATGCACTTCAGGCTACTGGATTGTGCGATGACTGATGTAGGAGCATTACAGTCGAGAGGCATGAAGTGTGGAAGAGAGCCCATCAAACAAAAACGGGTGGTTATGTGAACGAGACTGCAGAAACTATTGCTGCAAAAATTGTAAGTCTTCTTTAGTCTATTTAATTACATGGTTGATATTTTAGAAGGATATTTTGTAATAATATTTATTTATCTTTCTGTAGGCTGAGGCAGAGGAGGAGGCATCTGCTGGACATTTCGTTTCACAAGGGCGGAATGATATACTTACTCAGGCGATTGGAAAACCTGAGTATCCAGGACGTACTCGAGGGGTCGGGATGGCGGTGGGCTGGAAAAAAGTATTTCCCAAAGGTTCGACTTCTACAAAAGGTAGCACAAATGTCGTGCAACAACCTAGGGGAGTCGACATTAGCTCATCTCAGCAGCACATCCCATCGCCTGAAGATGATATTTTCTCTACAATCCCTGAGGTATATTAAACTTATTAAATTAGATAAAATACAAAATTTTGGTAACTGATATATACTTTTATTTACTAGACGGGTTTAAAATGTGCTTTCTTCATTGATGATGGCTCTCGGACCATGGTTGCATATGGTCTTGTTTTGCCTGGGAGAATCGTGCAGTATAGGCTGATTGATGATCATGAAGTGAAGGCATCATTGCATTATGCAATCGACCCTAATCAGCCGATCCCGCATCCTTTGGCGCAGTTTAACACTGTAAGGGATGCGGTGAATGCAGTTGTACCATGGCCTAAGTCATTGGTTGAAGTTAACAGAAAGGTACATCAATATATTTACTTCATTTATCTTTAATTAAGGTACATCAACCTTAATTTACAATCGTCATACTTTGTTTTCAGGCATACAATGATTACAAATATGGATTTATGCAATCAAGTATTCATGAACCTGAGTTTGCACACTTGGGAACACATTGTCAGATGCTTTATCATCGTGCAAATCAGCTAGAAGTCGCACTATCTATCTTTATACCAAGTGAAGTCTATGGTGATGATGTATGGGCTCACTTGTATAAGGAAGATATTGTTGAAGTTTTACAGTTGGAAAAGATTGGAGATACGGCGCTTGAGTGTGTTATGAGGTATTACTTTCATTCATCATGCACTATTATCTGAAATAATTGAATTTCAGTATTATTTCTAATTTAAATCGTTTCAGTTATCTTTACAATGAGTTTGGACGCTTCGGATTCAAATTTGGGTTTATTAGACCGTCGTCCACGACAAGCATTCGAGACATTACCTCAAGAGTTTCTATTTTGACGTCTCGGTTGACAATGCCTGATAGCTCATCCTTCTTTTGCTATTTTCTACCATATTGTGATCCACAAGAGTAAGTATTCAACTAAATTTTGTATTTGATAGTTTTTAGCTACTTTTATGATTTAACTTAACTTGTTTTTCATCATGTTCTTGAAGGAGTCATTGGATGTTGTGTGTGCTTTTTCCAAGACAAAATCTGGTATATTGGCTAGATCCAATGGCTGGCATGGTTCGATCGGATGTTCGGCGATTAATTGAAAAGTAAGTGTAAAATATTAAATTATTAGTTTTCGTTTTAATGTTTAAACTTCAAAATGTCAGTAAACATTTTTTGTGTTTTGAAATCTAGGAGTTTTCAAAATATTCAAATTATTAATGGATCGTCTTCACAATCTAGATCGACTACATGGATAACAGTCGAGGTAATTAATTTAATTTCTAGCATATTTTTACATTTACAGTTGGGATAAAATATACTAACATCATGTGTTTTTACATTTGTGTGTCCACGACAACCAGAGAGAACGAACTTATGTGGTTATTATTGCATAAAATACGTTCGAGATATCATTAAGTATGTCCAAGAAAATAATGGACAACTTCATGATAATTTTATTGATGTAAGTTTCATCTTTTTCGTTGTCTTTTTTAAAATATATGCAATTTACATTTATATAAAATGTATTTTGATTTGAAAATAGGTGTTTCCAAATGGACGGGAAAGTTACCCGGATTTCATCATGAACGAAGTAAGGGACGAATTCACTTATTACATTCTTGATTGTCCCGTTCAAGAATATCAATGGAATTAATGAGGTAATTTATATAATTATACAATATCATTGTTTCAATGAATAATGTACGTTGTGACAAGTATTCTAACTCGTGTAATTTTTTTTGTAGGTTTAACATGAGAAAGAAGCTATGGATGATCAGTATTTTGTGGCTTTTATCATGTTATTACTTTTGTTTATCAAAATGAGTTGATTTAAGTGGCTTTTGATTTGATGTAATGGTGGAATTGTTAGAAAATATTGTATATTTTGTGTATGATGTATGAAATGTGATGTTGATCTTTTGAGTTGTGATATGTGGGGGCAATGTAAAGTGAATGATCATCTTTCAAACCTGTGAAGTAAACAATGATCAGTATTTTGCAGGGTTTGGTTTTCTGAACAAAAAAATCAAGCCTGAAAAATAAAGCAACTATACAACAGCGCTTATTTTTATAAGCGCTGTGAAACACAACATTTAACAGCGCTTAAATAAAAGTCGGAGATCTAGCAGACCGGATTGACACTGAATATGTGTTTTGTCCATGCACTGATTGTTGGAATAACAAGAAAATAAAAGTCGGAGATCTTCACAAACATTTGTTGTTAAAGGGGATTGATCCGAAGTACAGAGTTTGGCATTTACACGGTGAATTTGAAACAGCTAACTCTCCCCCCAAATGGAACAACATCGTTTTAATGGTGAAAATATGGATTGGGAGGAGGATGATTTAATTGGAATGGTGAATAACATTGAGAAAGAGATGAACGTCGGGTCTTCTGTCATTGAAAAACTTAAATCTGATTCTGAGACGCCTTTATACGATGGTTGCACAAAATTTACCAAACTTTCAGCAGTGTTAAAGTTGTTTAATCTGAAAGCAAAGAATGGATGGAGTGATAAGAGTTTTACAGAGTTATTACATTGGTATCAGAAATGCTTCCTGATCCGAACACATTACCTACTCGTACTTATGATGCGAAGAGGGTAATGTGTCCTATGGGAATCGAATACTCAAAAATTCATGCATGTCCAAACGATTGTATTTTGTTTCGAGGTCGGTATAAAGATCTAACTGAATGTCCAGTTTGTAACTCTTCAAGATATAAACCGAACAAAGCACCCAGTATCAGTTCAAAAGGCGCACCGTCTAAAGTGTTGTGGTATTTACCTCCAATTCCTAGATTTCAGAGGCTCTTCTCAATCTCAGACGACGCTACTAATTTGCGATGGCATGCTGAAAAGCGTGTTGAGGATTATATGATGCGTCACCCGGCTGATTCAGTTCAGTGGAAGACTTTTGACGAAACATTTCCTGAATTTGGAGGCGATCCAAGAAACTTGCGTTTAGGTTTGTGCACTGATGGAGTGAATCCGTTTGGAAATCTTAGTAGTCAGCATAGTACATGGCCAGTCATATTGGTTATTTATAATCTTCCACCTTGGTTGTGCATGAAACGCAGATATATGATGCTCTCATTATTGATTTCTGGGCCTCGGCAGCCGGGGAATAACATTGATGTTTATTTACAGCCATTGATAGATGATCTAATTCTTTTGTGGGACAAGGGTGTCCCTACTTATGATGTATCTAGAGACGAGTTTTTTGATATGCGAGCGATGTTATTTTGCACAGTCAATGATTTTCCTGCATACGGTAACTTGTCCGGGTATAAGATCAAAGGATACAAAGCATGCCCAATATGTGGAGAGAATACACATTCTCAACATCTTAAAAACTGTCGCAAGATTGTATACATGGGACACAGACGTTTCCTTCCGACCAATCATTCCTACCGTCGAAAGAAAGCTTCGTTTAATGGGAAAGTTGAGTTTGAAAATGAACCGAAATCAGCTTCTGGCAAGGAAATACTTGATACTATTTGGGAAGTTCCTAATGTTTTGGGAAAACGAGGACGTAATACTGTTGATGGTTTGTGGAAAAAGCGATCTATATTTTTTGATCTCCCATACTGGTATACCCTTACTGTTAGACATTGTATTGACGTTATGCATGTGGAGAAAAATATTTGTGATAGTCTTATCGGTACCATTCTTAACATTCCTGGAAAGTCAAAGGACGGTGTGAAGGCTAGATTGGACATGCTTGAAATGAACATTCGTAAGGAGTTAGCTCCCGAACAAAGAGGACAAAGAACCTATCTACCACCTGCGTGTACGACTTTATCTAAAACTGAAAAAATTAGTTTTTGTTCCAGTTTGAAGGGTGTTAAAGTTCCTTCGGGTTTCTCGTCAAATATTTCAAGTCTGGTTTCCATGAAAGACATGCGTCTTGTTGGTTTAAAATCTCATGATTGTCATACATTGATGCAACAGCTATTGCCTATCGCAATTCGTGGGATATTGCCTGAGAACGTGAGATCTGCTATTACAAGATTGTGTGTTGTTTTCAGCTCTTTGTGTTCTAAGACAGTTGACCCGCTTGACTTAGACGAACTCCAAAATCAAATTGTTGTTACTATCTGTCAGCTTGAGATGTATTTTCCTCCCTCATTTTTTGACATTATGGTTCATTTGACTATTCATTTAGTACGGGAGATAAAATTTCTTGGACCGGTCCATATGAGATGGATGTATCCTTTCGAAAGGTACATGAAGACCTTAAAAGGTTATGTGAGAAATAGACATCGACCTGAAGGTTCTATGGTTGAAGGATACATTGCCGAGGAAGCAATTGAGTTTTGCTCACATTATTTGGGCAATATTGAGTCTATTGGGATTCCAAAGCCGCGACACTTTGATCGTCTTCAGGGGAAAGGAACAATTGGATTTCAAGTTAAAGTTGTTCCTCGATCAGAGTTGCATGACGCCCATTTCTACGTGTTGCGGCAGGTTGATGAGATCGAGCCCTTTGTAGAACGTCATTTGCAATTGATAAGGTCATCTAATCAGGGAAAATCTGAAAAGTTGATCCAAAAAAAGCATTCAGAAGAGTTTGCTTCTTGGTTGAAAGACGACGTTTTAAGTTCAAATGTGCCTGATTTTGTGAAGTCTCTTGGTGTTGGGCCTAGTTGCGCCGTTCATTCTTATAGAGGGTATGATTTAAATGGTTATTCTTTTTACACAAAAGATCAGGATGAAAGAAGTTCAGTTCAGAATAGTGGCGTGACAATTGTTGCCGATACAATTCATGTGTCTAGTGCCAAAGATAAGAACCCTGTAAATGCCGGTGTGAATTATTATGGTGTTATTGAAGACATATGGGAAATAGACTACGTAGAAGTTCGGATACCTGTTTTCAAGTGCAAATGGGTGCATAGTTCGAATGTTCGTATTGATGAATTCGGCATGACATTTGTTGACTTTCGTAGAGAAGGATACAAAGACGAGCCTTTCATCATGGCTGAGCAAGCTAAACAAGTATTTTACGTCAAGGATCCCACAAATGAACATAAATATATTGTCGTTCATGGAAAACAACATATTTTCTTCGAAGATGGTATGGATACAAATGATTACTCTGAAGATAGTGCAGCGGTTTGTAGCACCATTCCAAACAATTTCGAAGACGTTGGTGAATTTCAACAGAGAAGGGATGATCACAATGAAGGCATATGGATTGAAAAACAATGTAAGAATTCTGAATATTTTTTAAAACATTAATATATTTGTGAAGTTGTGTTTAGATTTATATATCATTTACTTATTTTGCTTGGTGTTTTTATACAGGATTTTAGTGATGAGCACGCTATATAAAGGATGATGTAATCAAACTTTTTTTATGATTTGGAATTAAGCAGGTAATTAATGGGTTGAAAATTCTTACTTTAAATATTTTAATTATTTAAATATTTTAATCATGTATATTGTCCTTGTGTTTATTTTTTTCATGCAGGTATTCGAGATAAATATGGATTGTGAAGATTCAAAATTATTAGATGATGTTTTAATAGAGCTTCTGTTTATTGTTATTTGAGTAATTTATCAAATACAAAAGTGTGTACTGCAGAGTGTTATTTAAATTTTTGAAATATATATAATAAAAAAAGAAGCGATGTTGTATATATTATGACTAATTTATCATGTTTATAACATCGTTTGAAATAATAAACTGATATATAACAGCGTTTAATTTTAAAAAGCGCTGTTGTAATTAGGGTTCTAAACCCTGAACCCGAACCCTAACCCTCAATCCAAACCCTAATTATAACAGCGTTTAAATAAATAAACGCTGTAGTATATATTTAAAATAATTATAAAATAATTTGTTTTTACAGCGTTTAATTTAAAATAAACGCTGTGATTTATTTATTACAGCGCTTATCCCAAATAAAAGCGCTGTAAAAGATATATTTTTATTATTTTCAAGTTTTAAAAATCAGGTAATATTTTTTTAAGGTTGTTGTTAAGTTAAGATTTTAAAAACTGAATTGGTAACATTCTATTTATTAAAATATCATGAGAACATAAATAAGCATTTGAAATCACTGCCATTTGAAAATTTGTACTGTGTCACTCTACTAAGCAATAGGTTGAACATTGTACATTTTGATCAACTAAACTTTTCATTAATAAAAACACAACAGAAATGCAAATGATTTTTTTGAAGTAAATGAGTTATAAGCTTCATTTATCAAACTTTCAACTAAATTTGTTTCATAATAATCAATGAATTCTGAAGGAAAAACAGAACTAATAACAACTATTTATTGCAGCTAACATACCACAGCGCTTTATTGTTATAAGCGCTGTAAAAAATTCTCGGTAATTCGAATTACTTAAATAAAAAATAATTATTTATATTTTACAGCGTTTTTATATTTTTAAGCGCTGTTGAAAATTTAAAATTACCTGATTGGTCAATACGGTTTCGCGCAGATTGTAATCCCAATCGTTGCTTAAATGAATCTAACAGTCCATATTCAATATTAAAATTCATGAATTTTCAGTACCCGCAAAAACTTCCCGCTACAATCTTTCTATATATATCCTAATATGTTACAAAATTTTCTGTCAACCTTACTATTGTTCATGTCAGATGTTTTAATTTTCAGTCCAATTCTCCTTGTTATGCAAATCTCCCGTTCAAGTAAGGATAAACACCTATTTGTTACACTTTTGTGTTTTATATTTTGATTAGCTTTTTTGTTCTTTGTTTGATATTAACTCAATCTATTCTATTTTTTGTTGATACACGTCTAAAACGATGAGACAAATTCAAGAAGGAGCAATGAGAAGACGGGCAATGAGACAAATTCAAGACGGCCATGGTTTTGGTCCATAATTTTTATTTGCTAATGTTTGTAAAAATCAAATGTTAAAATCGATTTCAATTTCATTGTAAAGAGAATTTAAAAAATCAAAACTGATTCCCTTTAAAGCGGTTATAAATATTATTAACTTTCCAAAACTGTCTTCTCAAATATCCGTAAATATAATAAATTCAGCGCTTTATTAAAATTTGATTTAAAATATTATATTTAACAGCGCTTTTATTTTGAACGCTGTAAAAAAGAATATTCAACAAAATATCGATTAAATTATTTTAAAATAAAAATCTTTACAGCGCTCAAAAACCAAAAACGCTATAAAAAATGTTTAATTACAACAACGCTTTTCTAATATAAGCGCTGTTGTATGTTTAGATTTTTAACAGCGCTTTATCTTAAACGCTGTAATATTTAATATTCGAATAATTTTAATTTTCTAATTATTAAAAATAATTACTATTTTACAGCGCTTAAATAAAAACGCTGTGTAATATGTTAAAAAACGACATCGTTTTTGGTTTTACGCGTGAATGTGTGTGAAAGTTTTAACAGCGCTTAAACAAAAAGCGCTGTTATAAGTATATTATTTTTGACAGCGTTTTATTATAAGCGCTGTACAAAATACAATAAAAGACAGCGCTTTTATTGATAAACGCTGTTTTTAATCTATATATATAACAGCGCTTAATTTTTTTAAACGCTGTAAAAAATATTAATAAACAACAGCGCTTTTTTGTAAAAAGCGCTGTAATAAATCCGTGATTTACAACAGCACTCGTTTCAACAGCGCTTCAAGAAGCGCTGTTAAAGGGCAAAAAACAGCGCTGTTATAAACATAATCTGTAGTAGTGTATGATAAGCGCTATTAAAAATAAACTTTTAACATCGCTTATATCAATAAGCGCTGTTAAAAATAAACTTTTAACAAACGCTCATATCATTAAGCGTTGTTAAAGGTGACATTTAATAGTGCTTATATATATAGGCGTTGTTAAAAGTCTGTTTTGAACACTGCTTAAATAAAGGCGCTGTTAAAAGTTAATCTAAAATCTTTTTTTGGAAAATCTATATTCAACGCTTGACAAAAAAGCGCTGTTAATAACCCATATTTTGCAGCACTTTTTAAATGGCGATGTTATAAATATAGTTTTAATAGCGCCTTTTAAATAGGCACTTTTAAAATATTTTTCACCGATTCAATTTATTAAGTTTTTACCCGATGTTGATTTTTTATTTATCAAAACCTCATGTCGTCTCTGCCTCTGAACTTCAATTATTCTCCACCTAGTGAGTCATCTTGTCCCATCTTGTTTAGAATAATGATTTTCTTGTGTGTTTGTGCGCATTATTTAGTTAAATGTGCAATTCAATATCCATAATTTGTTCGTCTTGTTCGTCTTGTTCGTCTTGTTTGTCTTGTTTGTCTTGTTTGTCTCATTTATCTATTTGTAGGTATTTGAATTTTGAATGTTCGAATGGTTAGTGATTGGTTAGACAAAATGGATCGAAGTTGGATGTTATTAAATCGTTTGTTCGTTGGTTACGAAGAAGGAATTAGAGGGTTTTTTCAATTTCCTAAAGATTTTGCACACTGGAATGACACTGAATATGTATTGTCCATGAACTGATTGTTGGAATAACAAAAATAAAAGTCAAAGATGTTCACAAATATTTGTTGTTTAAGGGGATTGATCCACGGTACAAAGTTTGGCATCTTCACGGCGAATATGAAACAGTTAGCTCTGCCCCAGATGGAACAACAAGGGTTTAATTTTGAAAATATGGATTGAGAGGATGACGATCTCATTGGAATGGCGAACAACATTGAGAAGGAGATGAACGTCAGGTCATATGTCATTGAAAAACTAAAAACTGATTCTGAGAAATCTTTATACGATTGTTGCACTAAATTTACCAAACTTTCAGCAGTGTTAAAGTTGTTTAATATGAAAGCAAAGAATGGATGGAGTGATAAGAGTTTTATAGAATTATTAACATTGGTCTCAGAAATTCTTCCTTATCCGAACACATCACCTACTCGTACTTATGACATGAAGAGGGTAATGTGTCCTATGAGAATCGAATATGAAAAAAGTCATACTTGTCCAAACGATTGTGTTTTGTTTCGAGGTCGATATAAAGATCTAACTGAATGTCAAGTTTGCAGCTCTTCTAGATACAAATCAACAAAGCTCCTAGTATTAGTTCAAAAGGTGCGCCGTCTAAAGCATTGTGGTATTTACCTCCAATTCCTAGATTTCAGCGATTCTTCTCAATCTTAGACGACGCTACTAATTTGCAGTGGCTTGCTGAATAGCGTGTAGAGGATTATATGATGCGTCATCCAGCGATTAAGTTTAGGGAAGATTTTTGACAAAACATTTCCTGAATTTGAAAGCGGTCCAAGAAACTTGCGGTTAGGATTGTGCACTGATGGAGTGAATCCATTTGGAAATCTTGGTAGTCATCATAGTATATGGCCGGTCATACTGGTTATTTATAATCTTCCACCTTGGTTGTGCATGAAACGCAGATATATGATGCTCTCATTGTTGATTTCTGGTCTTCGACAGTCAGGCAATGACATTGATCATTATTTACAACCATTGATAGATGATCTAATTCGTTTGTGGGGCGAGGGTGTCCCTACTTATGATGTATCTAGAGACGAGTTTTTTGATATGCGTACGATGTTATTTTGCAGAGTCAATGATTTTCCTGCTTACGGTAACTTGTCCGGATATAAGATCAAAGGATACAAAGCATGCCCAATATATGGAGTAATTACACATTCTCAACATCTTAGATATTATTGAAAGATTGTATACATGGGACACGGACGTTTCCTTCTGACCAATCATTCCTACAAATGAAAGAAAGCTTCGTTTAATGGGAAAGTTGAGTTTGAAAATGAACCAAAATCATCATCGGGCAAGGAAATACTTGATATTATTTGGGAAGTTCCTAATGTTTTTGGAAAACGAGGGCGTAATACCGCTGATGGTTTATGGAAAAAGCGATGTATATTTTTTGATCTCCCATATTGGTATACCCTTACTTTTAGACATTGTATTGCGTTATGCATGTCGAGAAAAATATTTGTGATATTCTTATCGGAACCATTCTCAACATTCCTGAAAAGTCAAAGGACGGTGTGAAGGCCAAGTTGGACATGCTTGAAATGAACATTCGTAAAGATTTAGCACCCGAACAAAGAGGACAAAGAACTTATCTACCACCTGCGTGTACGACTTTATAAAATAAGTTTTTGTTCGACTTTGAAGGGTGTCAAAGTTCCTTCTGGTTTCTCGTCAAATATTTCAAGTCTGGTTTCTATGAAAGACCTGTGTCTTATTGGTTTAAAATCTTGTGATTGTCATACATTGATGCAACAGTTACTGCCTATCGCAATTTGTGGGATATTGACTGAGAACGTGAATCCGCTATTCAACAATTGTGTGCTATTTTGAGTTCTTTGTGTTTTAAGACAGTATATCCGCTTGACTTGGACGAACTCCAACATCAAATTGGTGTTACTATTTATCAGCTTGAGATGTATTTTCCTCCCTCGTATTTGACACTATTGTTCACTTGACCATTCATTTAGTACGGGAGGTAAAATTTCTTAGACCGGTCCATATGAGATGGATGTATCCTTTTGAAAGGTATATGAAGACCTTCAAAGATTATGTGAGAAATAGGCATCGACCTAAAAGTTCTATGGATTGAAAAACAATGTATGAATTCTGCAATTTTTTCAAAACATTAATATTTTTGAAGTTGTGTTTAGGTTTGTCATATATTGATTTGCTTGGTATTTTTCCACACAGAATTATAGTGATAAGCGCACTATATAAAGGGATGTCATCAAGCTTTTTTATGATTTGGATTAGAATTAAGCAGGTAATATGTTGAAAATATTTACATTTTAATCTTTAATTGTTTAAATTATTCTATTTTACACATTGTTCTTATGTTTTAAATTATTCATGCAGGTATTCGAAGTTAATATACTTTGAAGATTCAAAATAATTAGATGAAGATTCAAAATAATTATATTTTTTATGGAACTTTTGTTTATTGTAAAGGGTATTTTTGGGTTATTCATAAAAGAATGTGTACTGCAGAATTTATTACAAATTTATTTTATGGATTGAAAAAAAATTAAAAAATGCTTTAAATTTATAAAGTTAACATATTTCAACGCTTTTTAAAAAAATACAATAAAAAATGTTACAATGCGCTATTAATAATTAAACTATTTAATTGAAAAAATGATATTTTACAGTGTTTATTCAAAAAAAGCACTGTGATAATTAGGGTTGTAAACCCTGAACCCTATACCCTAACTCCAAACCCTATCTATAATACCGTTTAAAATATAAACGATATAAAAATTTATTAATATTAATAATAAATCATGTTTTACAGTGTTTAATATAAAATAAACTCTGTAAAATAATATAAAAAAAAATTAAAATCTAAAAAATGTATATATTACAGAGCTTATTATGTTAAAAACGTCGTAAAATACCTATTTTAGTATTTCTAATTTAAAAAAATTCAAGAAAAATATTTTCAAATTTGTTGTTTAGTTAAGCATTTAAACACTCAATTTGTAACATTCTATTTTTAAAAGGGTTAACTGCCCCAAACCACGTGTAAAATACACCTTTTCCCCAAAACCACCCGTAAAATATTTTCTTCCCAAAAACCACCTGTCGTTACACACTCCTTCCAATTAACAACTAAACGTTATCACGTGTATATCGATAAACAAAAAATAAAAGAAAACCATACACGCGAACAAAATCCCTAATCCCTAAATCATTGACGACAACCACTTCATCTAAACTCTTTTGATTGCCGACAGCCACTTCATCCAAACTCCTTTGATTGCCGACAACCTCTTCATCCTAAATCCCAGATTCGTTCGTTGTAGTTAGTAATCTATCCTAGATCAGTTGATATAGAATTTCAATTCATTGAGAGTAAGTGAGAGGATACCCAAGTGTAAGAAGACGGTCAAAATTGTGAAGGTAGAAGGTCAATTATGGAGGGATCTGGTTCCATTATAATCGGCAGAGAATCAACTACTGGTGTTGGTAGGTCAGTGGAGGATGAGCATAATTTTGAAGGTGGAGGTGGGATTAATTTTATGTGAAGGTTTAGCAACTTTCAGCTTATCAGTGGATCGTTGGAGGATGTAAATGACTCAGAGATTGATATAGCAACTGAAGTTTTTTAAGAATGGTACATTTCAGTTAAAGGTGGCTTAAATGAAAGAGGTAAGAGTAAAAAAAGGTTCCAGCATTTTAATCCTTTGGTCGACTTTAAGAAAGATATAGAGTTTAGTCCTAGTATGTTGTTTAGTTCGAACGATGTTCTTCGGAAAGCTCTTAGGCAGTATGATGTGCAAAGCGGTGGAAATTATTACTATCTTCACAATGACAAGAGTAAGGTATCTGTATATTGCGTTAATAAGTGAATGTCCGTTTGAACATAGTCGGAAAAAGTGTATGTGCAAAATCAGTAGGTGTGGCTTCAAAGCATTGGGGAGAAATATTTCTAAGAATGGTACATTTCAGTTAAAGGAATTTTATGGGAATCATGACTGTGGATGGCAGGAAAAGAACTCAAAGTTGAGTTTTGACTGGCTAGCTGATAAATATTTAGATAATTTCCGCGATGATCCATCTTGGAAGCTTTCTGCATTTATCGAAGATGTTAGGAGAAAAGTCGGAGTGGAAATAACTTATAGTCAAGCATGGAAAGCATGACTGAGAGCTATGGTAAAGATTAATGGATATGCACGAAAACAATATGCGAGGATTCATGATTATGCAACAACCATCCTGAAATTCAATGTTAGTTCCACGGTTTATGTTAAGGTTGAAAATGAGTGTCCAAAGAAACCGCTTTTCTAGACAATATATGTTAGTTTCGATGCGTGTATAAGAGGATTTAAAGAAGCTTGTAGACCCATCTTAGGGATAGATGGATGTCATTTGTGTGGAGCATACAAATGACAAATACTTGTTGCAGTTAGGAAGCATGGTAATAATCAAATATTCCCTATTGCATTTGCTGTGGTGGAAGCTGAACGAAGAGACACTTGGGGTTGGTTTTTGGATGTTCTGTTGCGCAATACTGGAGAAGTTCATCCCACATTTATGTCGGACAGACAATAGGTAAGATTGTAGTTTACCTTTTACTTGTTTAATTATATGTATAAGATATTTTAACTGTTTTGTGTTATTGATATGTATATCGTAGGGATTAATTGAAGAACTCAATGAACTTGTGCCAGCAAGTAAATTAAGAGAGTATGTCAGACATTTGTACAACAATTTCAAACAACAGTGGTCTGGATGTGCCTTAAAAGATTTAGTTTCGGCAGCAGCTAGAGCATACACCCAAAAAGGGTTCCGGACATCAATGGAACAGATTAAAGGTATCAACGAACAAGTTCTCAGTTATTTGATGAGTCAAAATCCTAGTTCGTGGTCTACACATTTATTCATGCCGGACACAAAGAGTGACATGCTACTGAACAACGTCTGCGAGAGTTTCAATGCCTTTATCTTACCGTCAAGGAATAAGCCAGTGATATTTTTATGTGAATGGATTTGAAGGCAGCTCATGAAAGGTTTGTGTCTAAACGTGAATCTATGGTGAACTATGAAGGTGTATTCACTCCTAATGCTTCCAAGCTGATAGAAGTGTCAAAAATGGAAGCTGCAAGAAATTGTAAATGTGTTTGGAGTGGAGGAAGTAGCAATGAAATAGATCACCATCAAAGAACTTTTGTTGTGGATCTCGAGAAAAGAACTTGTGGATGTTTCAAATGGGATTTGACAAGTATACCTTGTCCACACGCATTGTGTTGCATTAATAAGATCAGAGGCAGCACTGATGATTTTGTTGATGTTTTCTATAGAAAGAAGTATATTTGAAGGCATATGGTCATGTTATTGATGCACAACCTGGAGAAGATAGCTATGTAGAGTCGGAGAATGTGCCTGCTGAACCTCCAAAAACAATTATCCAACTTGGCCAACCAAAGAAAAATGCAAGGCGCGGACAACCTGGTGAAGAAACTCCAAGCAGTAAGAAGGCAAGGAAAAGTAACGAGTGTAGTAACTGTCAGCAACCTAGTAATTATAAAAATAAGTGTACAAATGAGAAGAGTACTTCTCAATTATCTAGCGGCAACAAACGAAGTGGACGTCCGAAGAACCGTCAGACAATTGTGATCGGTTCACGAAAGAGGAAGGTTAACAATAAGGTTAACAATAGCTATGTAGAGTAGGAGAGTTTAGCTCGCTGTTGTATCCTTATGTTGTTGATATGGTTATTAGTGATTCAGTATATGAATCTATTGGTACTAATAGCATTGGTTACATGGTATTGTGAAATAATTTGTGTTTAGTGATATATGAATTTATGATTAAGTGATGTGTGAATTTGTGATTCGGTGATGTATGTATTGTTATTCAGTGATGTATGTATTTGTGATTCAGTGATATATTTGTGATTTAGTGATGTATTTGTCGTCACTATATGAATACATTTTTGTGTTCAGTATATAGATGAATTTGTTTTCAGTATGTTTGCTGTTCAATTGGGTATTAATGGGTGATTCATACATACAAGAACATAATGTCGAGGCTCAAGTTAAAAAGCGTTCCAAGGGAGGATCAATTGTTGCACCTCTAAGGCGATCCCCTAAAAATAAAGGGCTAGGGGCAACAAGAAAGACACCAAGGAAGAAAGGGAGGCAAACTTAATTTCGAGTCATAAATAGAGGGCCAACAAGACCCAGAAAGTCACCAAGCTGAACTCTTCTCAAAATTCCAGCATCTTGTTTTACACTTTTGAAAAGTAATTTCAAGTTGTAATCAGACTTATTGTGGTGAACTTGGTGTCTCCTACTTTTGTGTACCAAACCTTTGTGCACCAGGCCACTAAAAACTTGTATGAACTTGGTGTATCAGACCTTTTGAAACTTAATTTGATTTGTGAAACTATGATGTATCAGACATTTGTGAGGCAATTTTATGAAAGACATACAAAGCTCATACAAATTTCACATTACGATACCTGTTACAAAGTCATACAAAACCAGTAAGTCACACAAATACAAGATACATCATATCCACTAATTTATGCAACAACAGTACCATGACAATAAGATCTATAAAAACTGCAAAAATGCACATCATTGTAATTCCAAATTTATAGCAGTTTGCTCCTTTTTTTGCAAATTCATGAAGAATTTGTTGATCCAACTCGAGTCATTTGGATCCATCCACTTGAAATAATCTCATCTCTTCTATTTCGATGCATAATAAGACATCCCCAAAATCTTCTACAGTAATTTTTATCAGTCCGAGCGGTAGAATATTTTGCAGCATACCCACAAAAACAGGTCTCCACCTCCAAGTTTGATGAAATAGTTGATCTTGACATTGCTACGAATCAAAACAAAACTAATCAACTGAGTAGAGTTGCTACAAATCAAAACAAACTAATCAACTAATCCATTGAAAAAAATGGGAGCATCGACTACATCTCATTCGAATCCATCAACACGGACGAAATTTATAAACCCATATACAAACTAGATCAATTTGATCCAACAGTTGCAGATTTGCACTTCTATTTTTTTATCGTTTTGTGCAAATAGTTTATTGTATAGCGAGCATATAGTTAATACAAAAATGCAAATAGCGGAATTTCAAAATGCACATAAGCATAGGAGACGTAAAGGAACGAAAAAACTCCAAATTTACCCCTGTTTGAAGATTTTGTTCCTCATTTACCCCACTTGTAAGTTTTATTCCCCATTTACCCCACTTACAAAAACGCTTTTTCAAAAAGCATCTAAACAGATAAAAACGCTTTTTCAAAAAGCGTTTTCAGCCCAATCGTCAGTAAAAAATAAATTTTTATACATATTTAATCATGAATGAATGAAAAATGCTTTTTGAAAAAGCATTTTTAGCTGTTTAGGCGCTTTTTGAAAAAGCGTTTTTGTAAAGTGGGGTAAATGGGGAATAAAACTTACAAGTGGAGTAAATGAGGAACAAAATCTTCAAACAGGGGTAAATTTGGAGTTTTCTCTAAAGGAACCAAACTCTATGTTGATACATCATCTAAGTTTAATTACAGCAAAACTGACGCCATCTCTCACTGTCGCCCAAATCCCACAACTTATCAAAATGGCGGGAAAACTGGCGCCAATAATATCCAGTGTATACAAAAATGGAACCGCTGTCCCAAGTCTCAACTCAATCGCCTCATACTTCCGAAACCCTAAGAACCAAAAATCAATGGCTTGTAATATCCAGACCCCAATGGATCAGAATCCCGCCGCAGCTGTCGTCGCGGTGACAAAAGTGGCTAATTTCAAAGTGAAGAAACTGTCTGAGAAAGCAGTGCTACCTAGCCGAGCCTCGCCGCTATCTGCAGGATACGATCTTTCCAGGTAAAGATAATGATTTTCATTGTTTGTTTTATTTCAGTGTTTCTGATTTTCTTACTTTGTGCAGTGCGGTTGAGACTAAAGTCCCTGCAAGAGGTAAAGCGCTTATTCCAACTGATCTGAGTATTTCCATTCCGGAAGGGACTTACGCTCGTGTTGCGCCGAGATCTGGACTGGCTTGGAAGCACGGAATAGATGTTGGGGCAGGAGTTATAGATGCAGACTACAGAGGGCCGGTTGGGGTAATATTATTTAACCACTCTGATGTTGAGTTTCAAGTTAAGCAAGGAGATAGAATTGCACAACTCATTCTTCAGAAGATTGTCACTCCAGATGTGGTTGAGGTTGAGGATTTGGATGACACTGTTAGAGGTGCAGGTGGATTTGGGTCTACTGGTGTCTGAACTCTCCGCTGGTAGTTTTAGCATGGTTTTGTTTTTTGCAGCTTCCTCATCATTTTGAGTTCGCAAAGCTTTATGTGAAAACTAAGTTGATGAAGGTTTTAATGAAGAAAATAGTTTTATTTTACTCATTGTATTCTATGAAAATAACTGTATAACATGCGTTCTTGTTGATACCTAGGCAAAACTGTGGCATTTCACCACAAAACGAACAAAGCTTCAGATGAGTCAAACAACAATGAGAGTGAAAACAACTTGAATAAGAAGCATAAAAAATCAGCTCGCTATACAAAAGATGGGAGAGTTCCCTGATAGTCAACATAGTTGATTAAGTCGCTTTGAAACCGTTGATATTAGATCTTAGAGAGCAACTAAAGGAAGAAAAAGAGGCTCTTGGTGAAGTGCAAAGCGAATCGGCTAGAGTATAAAAGTATGTTATCAGGGTGAACAAAGACGCTAAATATATAAACAACATTCAGGTTGCCTAAAGAACGTGGTAAAAAAATCAGGTCATGGTTATAAAGGTCATGAGACCTCAAATGTTTCCCAGCATCCACCCCTGATTTTCTTTAGTTGATGGTACATTACTTTTACGTAATTCACTCTTGTAATTGTTATGTTGTGGGATAAACTGCTATTGTTGAATTGATAATCATCTATTATTATAGGGATAATTGTCGAAAACCACTTCTTATAGGGGGTAATTACCGAAAACCACCCATTATACATTTTATTGCCAAAAACCACCCGTTGTTGGTTTGTTTTTTGCTAAATCACACATTCTAATTTTTCCCGTTCAATTAGTGTTAAATCTCCATTAGATGGATTAATTAGGCATTAATTAGGTTAATTAGGTTAAATCTCCGACGGGTGGTTTAACCTAATTATGGGGTGGTTTTCTGTAATTACGGCCTATAAGAAATGGTTTTCGGCAATTTTCCCCAATATTTATGTCTCTCTAGAACTCAACTCTTAAGAGGACATATTTAAGCTTGGAATACATTACTATATGTGCATATCGATTGAAATATATTATTATATTCTATATTAATCTTTAATACGACATCTATATTTGTAATCAATATACTCTTTGTGCTTTAAATATACGATAGATAGATATATGTAGATATGATGGAAAGAGATTGATAATAATCTCAACCGCCTGTGTATTTTGCATATTCAACTCCGTCTTACAAAAGTTATTTGTCCCTCTAGATCCTTACTCTATATATAATTTATATTCAACTTAACGTTTAAAATTAAAATTTGATTTAATTGAATTGGTCGATTAGATAGACAGACGGAGTAATACAAAAGTGTGAAATATTATATAAAATAAAAAAGGGTTAATTATAGATGACCACCCGCATAATATGCCATATTC
The DNA here is from genome assembly GCA_006409495.1 of Sedum album. Taxonomy (NCBI): domain Eukaryota; kingdom Viridiplantae; phylum Streptophyta; class Magnoliopsida; order Saxifragales; family Crassulaceae; genus Sedum; species Sedum album. The sequence goes on from QZGG01000713.1 coordinate 67,563, forward strand.
CATGTCACCACCCTTATATTGTAATATTACATTCGACCACCTTTATAACTAAAAACTTTCCAAAGAACCACCTCAGTTAACGACAGTTAACGGAGAGGGTGGTTAAATGGAAACAAAATTGATTATAAAGGTGGCGAAGTGGAAACATATTTATTATAGAGGTGGTTTATTGTAATAAAAATACTATTATTATATTAAAAAATTAATATATTTAACGGTAACGGTGACAGTACAGTGCGTGGGTGGTTGATTGGAAATTTTATACTTATAAGGGTGGTGGAATGTATTATTACAATATAGGGGTGGTTTGGTGGAATATCGCATATTATACGGGTGGCTATCCGTAATTAACCCAATAAAAAAAGGGTCATAGAATTTAGAGATATGGCAATAAAATATATAACGGGTAGTTTTCAGCAATTACGGCCTATAAGAGGTGGTTTTCGGCAATTATCCCTGTTGGGATTTGGGGATTGAATTAATTGAATTTTATTAACCTAATTAATTGAATTAATTGAATTTAATTAATGCCTAATTAATCCATCTAACGGAGATTTAACACTAATTGAACGGAAAACGTTAGAATGTGTGATTCAGCAAAAAAACAAACCAACAACGGGCGGTTTTCGGCAATAAAATGTATAAGGGGTGGTTTTCGGTAATTACGCCCTATAAAAGGTGGTTTTCGGCAATTATCCCATTATTATATGGGAAAGAATCTAGTATAAAGTGACTGTTTTTATAAAAATATAAAATCATCCTAAACTTCAGTTGATTAATTGTATGATTTAAAAAACACATTCAAATTGTTACAAAAATCAAATCAAGGACAAATATGTAAAGTAAGGTTTTTAAATAATCACATTTGAAATTTGTTTACCATAATATCTCTTAAGATTCCGCCAACCGATCACATCACTTTCTAATTTATGCACTCATTTAGTATCCAACATGATTTTTTAATTGTAAAAATCTTAACATAAGTGTTTCGGAACCGATTGACATATTTGTTTTGAATCATATACATTTGCGAGATAATTTGAGGACAAACTTCAAATGGTTCAAGTAATGAAACTAGATGGTTCAAGAACCATATAGTACAATTGTTTGGACCATATATTCATTCAATAATTTAATTTTTCGAGATTTCATATGGTCCAAATAATTGCACTAGATGGTTCTAAAATCATAAATAACAAACTGATGGACCATACGGATATTGATAAGTTCCTAATATATGGTTCATGAACTAGCTATAGATGAACTATGGATTTCGTAATATGGACTTTATACCATACCTGCTCTCCCTTATTATTTTTTACGAAAAAGTATATAATGGGTATAAGAACTATCATTGCTTTCCAATTAAGGGTACAAACTATAATAATTTTCGAACAGGGTATCAAATTATCATATCTTACCTACTTAGAGTACGAACTATAAAATAACCTAAAGAGTTACTGAACTATCACTTATTTCCAATTTATATTGTTAATATAAATATATTTTAAACTTTTAATAAACTAAAACTAAATATAGTTTAAATTATAGGGTTTTATCCAAAACCACCCTTAGGGTGTTTTTACAGGAATCATCCGTTTAAAAAAAGTTTTCCGTAAACCACCTTTATCTTTTTTAGTTAATTTTGAACCACCAACGCGAAATCTGTTAATTTCACTGTTAGAATTCACTTTTTTTTTTACAAACTGACATCCCATACCTATCTTTAATCCAAAACCCATTTTTCAAACTTCTCTCCCCTCTCGTCGATCCCTTTTCTCCTCCTCAGTCTCTCCTTTCTTTCTGATTTCTGATCATTGTGTGTGTGGTTTTGAGCGGTGGTGGAGGAGGTGAAAGGCAGTGGTGGATCTATGTACTCAGTACAAGCGAAGCGGAGATGGAGGCTCGTGGTGGGCGGTGGTGGTGGATCTATGGGTTTAGGGTTCAGGTGGACATGGAGCTGATCAGAACGGTTTGCGTGAGTCAAAAAGAGGACGCTGACTTGACGCTGACCGACCAACCCACCTTTTATGTGCATCAGGATTGTCTTCTCCAGTGGCTCAATCATAGCAACAATCGACAGTGTGAGGTATGTGATTATTAAAGTTTATGAATTTAGGGTTTCTGTTTTGGGGTTCGTCTGTTTGTTGGCTTAATTCTTCTGGGTTGTGGAATTGGGGGTTTGGTTATGATCTGTGATCGGTTTTTGCAGGTTAGAGTTTCATATTTTGATCAGTAGGTGACAAAATTAGTTGGAGATTTAGGATTTTTGTTGTGGGATTTGAGGGTTGGATGATTCTATTTTGGTGGGTTATTGTCACGACCCAAATCTAAGGTCGAGACCGGCGCTAGACCAATGGCCAAGCAAGCCTCAGAACATATTAGCTTAACCCACAATTAAATAATAAATATGAAATGATAGAAAATAACACAAGTAGCGGAAGTGAATAATAAAGAAATAAAACTCTGAGTACAACGGAGCATACTAGCTAAGAATAAAATAACTAAATGTAGCAGAACAGAAGACTACTGTGAGGGCACCGTACGTCAGAATGAACTCCTCAACTGTCGCCGATGTCGAAACGCGTACTAGTAGCTATCACTTATCTGAAAAGGGGTTAAAAAAAACAACGGGATGAGTCGAATGACTCAGTGAATACATAACATATCTTATTAACGTTGTGTACGTTATTTAGTTCATTTTCATCTCATTTATGTTCATCTAAGTAACACACAGTCCAATATACCTATGCAAAATACGATGCAATGATGTATGCAGAATGATGCACGTGTCTGTTAGTAGGCAGTCGTCACTGCCGGTCCGGACCATCTCAGAGCAGAAGCTCAGTAATCTCAGAGCAAAAGCTCAGTCATCTCAGAGCAAAAGCTCAGTAATCTCAGAGCAAAAACTCAGTAATCTCAGAGTAAAAGCTCAGTCATGTCATGATGCATGTCGTGAATGCAATGATGCACAAATATAAACAATCATCTTATTTCTTTCCGTTTTCACATATCAATGCTTTATTCTCTTTTCTTGTGATCAGTATCAAACGTCTTCTTTAAGACGTAAAGGGGAACGGTAGTTAATATTCTAAATTTTTAACTGTTAACCATCATCCTAGATTATATAATTAATCTGGAAAATAAAATATATTATATACTCACCTTCCTTGCTTTCTGGGCATCAAATTACTTCTCATGCACTATTAGTGACTCAATCATATGAGCAGACGTTGTCTCGCTCGAGACACATCAATTCATCTTTGATCGCCATGAACATGATCGTACCGTTTGAAGTCCTAATAGATCTTTAGTCAACGCTCTCATGCAGTCACATACTTACGGTTGCCTATGCAACATAAACTCCAGCTCTAGCTCAACTTGATCTCTTACGCTCCACATAGTCAAGTCTTTAAAACATTCGCCTTTCTCTCAATTCACTTTTTAAAGTAAGTAAGATAGAGAGCACGGTCAAAATTAATACTAGGACCTTTTATTTGTTTCCATCATTCTATTGAACCTACACTTCTTCATAACTCACTCGGTGGCCCCATTCCACTCATGTAACTGTCTCCTTTATTTTCTCAACTCCTCTTCCATATCTTATCACTTGTAACCGTTTCATAATTAAATTATTAGAACTTTCTGACTTGTTCCACAAATTCAAATAAAAAAATAAAAAAAATCATGTTACAACAGTTATGATATTTGGAAGTTTTTGGTTATGATTTGTGTTGGATGTTTTAAGGTTTGGGCCTTCATTTTTCGATTCAGTGGCTTTAATTTGTTGAAATTTTTTAGGTTTTTTATGAGGAGAAATTTCAGTCTTAGTTGCTTTAATTTTCATCCAACATCGCATGCGAAAATCGTTTGCTCTATGTTTTAATTTCAGTCAATATGGTTAGTTTCCAATATAACATTGAGAGTTCGTGTTGTTATGGTGCAGGTCCTAATCTGAATGGTCTTTTTGGAAGGCAGTCTGGCACTACTGCTGGATATTCTTACTCTGTAGCTAACAAGAATATGGCTGTTATGATTACTTGTTGAACCCCAAGAAGGTACTCTCATCAATGACAACAGCGATTGAGTAATTTGTTAATTCATGAGTGATGATTCCTCAAAATGTTTTGCATTAATAGCACTTGCATGTTCCTGTGATAAACTGATGCTATGTTTGGATTGTGCAGTACATCCCTGGAACAAAGATGGTTTTCCTTGGATTGAAGAAGCCCCAAGTTGAAGTCTAATGTTCGATGCAGTTTTTATTTAAAATGAATGTTGGTTGTAGTTACTTAATTTGTCCAACATTTTTTTGTTGGACTTTTGGTGGACTTTTGCACTCCAAACAGTACGATCTGGGGATGCTGTAATATGTTATTTTCAGTATTGGTAGTATTTTGTCTGAATGTTGGCTTTCCAAATGCCAAGACCTGTTTTTTGGAAATTCTCTTTGCATTGTATGTGCATTTTGTATGTGCATTTTTGTATGTGCATTTTGTATGTGTATTTTATGTTTGCATTTTGTGTTTGAAGGACGTGTGTTTCCATTCTGATTCATATTGCAACACATGTCGTACTGAGTGAACTGGTAATTGTTTGTTGCTTATTATTTTGGATCGCGTTACATTTTATTTTTATAGCGTTCTTACGTGTTTTGTACTACCATGAAGGTTGCTTAAACTTCGTTATGTTGTGCTTATCATCGCCAATTATCTTTGTTGGGTTATCTTCGTCGAGTATCTATTATATTGCGCTTATTATCGCCAAATTAACCTGTTGGGATTAAAAACTCTACACAATATGCATTTTCTATTTTGCACATTTCATGTTTGCATTTCATATTTGCATTTTGTGTTAACATTATATAAAACGTAAGGTGCAAGAACAAGGTGCAAGAACAAGGTGCATGTTTCAAATGTTAATCAAAATGCTCAATTCGCCAAATACATCCCCACTAATAACACGAATCCGGGTTCTAAGTTATATGTTCACAATTCTAGCACTGACTCTTAATATTACAACATGTTCCAAACCGCCAGTACAAACCAAAATACAACATATTTTACAGACCTCTACACCAACAGCAGCGTACACAACAACCTCAATCTCCTTCACAACCACAACAACAACAGCAACTCATCTTTTTCTTCAGCAACTAACGGAACTCAGCACTTCAGCTATGACTTCACAGACAACGGAGTCCAATATGTTGCCCCATTCGGCGATGTAGTCACTAAACAATGAGAATCATCCGTTACCATACAACTGCGATTTCCAACTGCGAACATAACACAATTTAGGTAAAATGATACTGAAGCATATCATTTTTGTTCAAAATAATGCAATGCAACACAACACAGGACGACTGCATGCTGAAGTGCAAGTGGGGAAAAATGCAACTATGAGTTGCAACTACAAAGTGCAATAGTAAGGTGCACATGTGAGGTGCAACAGTTAAAATGCACATACAAAATGCACATAGCTTCAAGCAACCTTCATGATTGTACAAAATATGTTTGCATTTTATGTTTGCATTTTATTTTTGCATTTTATGTTTGCATTTTGTGTTTGTATTTTATATTTGCATTTTGTGTTTGCATTTTGTGTTTGCATTTTGTATTTGCATTTCATGTTTGAAGAACGTGTGTTTCCATTTCTTTGCATTTTATGTTTTATGTTACGTGATTGCATTTTATTTTTTAATTTTAAATAATTAAATATTTATTATTTATATTTAGTTCGTTTAATTTTCAATAAACAGTAATGGTGAAGGGAATAAAATATTTGTTTCATAACTTGTAAGAAATTGTTTACAAATTGTAGTGATTGTGGGTGAGATTGAAATGGATTAAAAAGAAGATGAAGTCTTGGGAGTTGATGAGTTTGATATGAAAATGAAATTTGATGAAAAAAGAATGAAAAAGTCACAAACATTAGAAAGATTACAAAATTAACTTTCATTCATATCATTTCAAATTTCAAAACAATACTTAACATCAAAGTACAATCACACATTTAATGCATGCAAAAACTGTCACATCACCACATTAATTGCATCAACACACTTGCTATCAACAATTAATGCTAACAATTTGATACTAACTAATTCCTAACTATGACTATAATACCCTTGAGTAAGGATCAGGTGAAAAGTAACATCTAATTATAAAATACAAACAAATCTGGACCATTGAATAAGACAGATCTGATGGCTAATAATTGGGGGTCGAATTACAAATATATGAAAGATTAAATATGAAATATAATTTTGAAAATCTATGGAAGGGTAAATTAGTCCAAAAATCTACCAAAAATCAATCGGTTTGGTTGTGATTCTGAAAATCGTGTTTTACCCAAATCATCTGATTTAGTTTGATAAAACCCACGTTCGTCAGCCGCCGCCTCCCACGTTCGTCAGCCGCCGCCTCCCTCGTTCGTCAGCCGCCGCCTCCCTCGTCCGTCAGCCGCCGCCTCCCTCGTCCGTCAGCCGCATCTCGGTCGCCAGCTGTGTTGATGCCTCAATAGACAACACAAGGGGCATGTGAAAGATGATAAAACCCACGTTCCTCCTGGTTTTCATACATTGACAGATCATCTGGGTGGAAGTGGAACTCACCATGATATGGTTGGGGCATACAGATGTCCAGCGAGTCCAAGTTATTCGTGAAATGGAAGTTTTCATCGTTCACTTCATAGACTATGTTAATCGAAAATGACACCTTATGATTTATAGGGAGTGTGTGGATGTTGTTAAAATTATTTCACGTTATTAAGATTCACGAATTGACACCTTATGATTCATGAATTGTTGATATGATTCGTGAATTGCTATACTATGATTCATTAAAGAAACACAAAAACTTTTTACCACACTATGCAAAAGATCACTCATCATACCCCAAACATATAAGTGAAACATGACTCCAAATCCTCCACATCTGTTTTATGCCCCACAACAGTTCGATGAAGCATAAACGCAATTGTTGTAGTCCATAAAAAAGGGATTGTTACTAAAAAATGAGTCTGAACTTAATGGGTGGATATTAATGAGTTTGAATTTAAAAAATTGAAAGTCGGTTACTCAATCCCTTAAAATAAGGGATTGTTATTAATGAGAATATTTGAAAAATATGTTACGCGTGTATTTCCATTATTGCCCTTTTGTAATTTTTTGTATTAATTAATATTCTTTAATTATAACCGTTGATTGAAATCTAATGGGGTGGTTTAGATTTGTTTGCATTTTATAACCAATCTAGCACTTTTTATTTGATCCATTCTCTAATACCCTTAGTTACATAAATAAATTATATTTAATGTTGCCACGTGTCGCTCTCTCAATCCATGGATGAAAGCAATCCAACGGTGATGGAGGAGGTTCCATGGACCCATGGAAAGTGGGGAGTTCCATGATATACTTTTCCTAAATATGCATATCCCACTATCGGATAATTACTTTCACTTATTCATCCGTGTATGCATGATTCTTAATTACAATGACTTAACCTTTATTTTGACATTGATTTCTTTTTCTTTTTCATTTACACCATTTGAAATTGTTATCTTTAAAAAATTATAGTTTCAATTCTTAATTAGATTTTGTCATTGAAATTTAGTCGACTAAATCTTTATTTGATTTTTCAATTCACTATGTACATCAACGACAACCAAGTTCTTGATTCAGCTTCCCATTCGAATTTGAGAAGTTTTTTCAAATTTCTAACTGAGATATGCGGATTAAATAAAATATCAATTGCGTTAAAATCTCAATTAATTTTCATAAAATTAATTTTTTTCTCTTCACCATATTATGGATCACGTTCTCTTAATTCGGAGTTTGGTTGTGAATTTTATGTGATATGATTATTTAGCTTTTTATAGAAAGAAAAGAATTAAAATTATTTTTATACAACTAAATTATGTATTTCAATTTCGTTATGTATACTTTCATCAAAAAACTTTAAGCCATGCAAGTTTTCAATTCTTAGATCCGCCAATGCCTCCACCACGATCCAAAATCCTAACAATGCCTCCGACACCCACGTCAATGTTCCTTTCAATTCGCTTATGATAGTGTGATTAAGAATATGGTGGAGGGTGGAGGGTGGAGTGGAGGATGGAGTGGAGGATGGAGAGTGGAGTGGAGTGGAGTGGAGTGGATGGGTGAAGGAATATGATAAATTTAGTTTAAAATGAATATTGAGGTGAGAGTAGAGGTGTTGTAAGTTGTAAATTAGTTAGAAGTCATAAATAACTCATGTGTTACGTAACTAACCCCTTACGAGTACAATTTCAAAAATATATTATATACTTTAATTTTTTCTGCAGTAATAATATTTTATCCCCATCTATAAGCCTATGTTACATCGCCTAAACCATTAGAAGTAGGAATAAAATTTTAGAAATATTATTATTTTTTGTAGTTTTTTTGCTGTAAACTGCAGTTCACACTACTGGATCCTAATCCGTAAAATTCTAAATAAATTGAAAGAATATAAAGTTTGTTTTTATTTATATATATATTTTCAAGATTTTTTAGCGAAAACCACCATTCCAGTACATTAATTTGAACAAAACTACCCCTTCAAAATTTTTTTGACTTAACCACCCACAAATATCAAAACTATTTAATATGACTTTTTCAACAGGTCAACTGGTAATTATGACCGTTGACTTTGGTTGACTTATAAAAAATTAATAAAAAAAGTTTTTTTTGCTAAAACCACCCTTCCAATACCATAATTTAATTAAAACCACCTTCCAAAAATATATGACTTAACCATCCACACACTATTTAATATGACTTTTTCAATAGGTTTACATCATTGACTTCGATTGATTTATAATAAAAATCATAATTGGTAATTTACGTACTAATTACCAAATAATTTCATTGAGTTCGGTTGACTAACCAAATCTACAAACTAATTATTCTAATTAATTTTATTTAATCTAAACCTAATTGATAATTTATGGACTACTCAATAAAACTAATTGAAAATCCTAAAAATAAAATCGTCAAACTTCTTATACCTAATTGTATTTCATGAAATTATAGGATCGAGATCGGTCGTAAAGGGCTTATGTGAAATACAAATGGTAATGAGGAGTTTGACAAATTTTAATTTTAGGATTTACGATTAATTTCATTGATTAATCCGTAAATTACCAATTAAGTTTTAGAGTAAACAAAATTAATTAAAATAATTACGCCGTGCATATGGTAAGTCAACTGAAGTCAATGAAATTGATTTTGTGGATATGTCAACCAAAGTCAATGAAATTAATTTGATAATTAGTCCGTAAATTACCAATTATGATTTTTATTAATTTTTTTACTATAAACCTATTGAAAAAGTCATATTAAATAGTTTTCATATTTGTGGGTGGTTAAGTCAAAAAAAATTGAACGAGTTGTTTTGATTAAATTATGTAATTGGAATGGTGGTTTTATACAAAAAACTCAAATTGTCATTATAAGTCAACCAAAGTCAATGGCAGAATTACCGCCTGAACTGTTGAAAAAGTCATATTAAATAGTTTTGGTATTTGTGGGTGGTTAAGTCAAAAAAATTTTGAAGGGGTAGTTTTGTTCAAATTAATGTACTGGAATGGTGGTTTTCGCTAAAAAATCTTGAAAATATATATATAAATAAAAACAAACTTTATATTCTTTCAATTTATTTAGAATTTTACGGATTAGGATCCAGTAGTGTGAACTGCAGTTTACAGCAAAAAAACTACAAAAAATAATAATATTTCTAAAATTTTATTCCTACTTCTAATGGTTTAGGCGATGTAACATAGGCTTATAGATGGGGATAAAATATTATTACTGCAGAAAAAATTAAAGTATATAATATATTTTTGAAATTGTACTCGTAAGGGGGTTAGTTACGTAACACATGAGTTATTTATTAAGATAAAAAATCATCATCATCGGATGTACAAAGTTGTACGCAGTACGAGATCTTAACCTTGGTTTTATACGTACAAACTCAATATTTAAATATAATAGAAGCGGGTTGAGTTCTAGAAAAAAATTAAATATATGTGAGACGGAAGGACTTAATCTTAGCCATTGATTTTAATAATTTGACAGTTGAGATTAAAGTTGGTTTTTTATTAAATAGGCGGTTCGATTTGCAAAAAAACTCAGCGGTTGATTTTGACGGGTTATTTGGTACAAAATCTCATCTGTCGGATTATAAAAAATCAAGGATCGAGATCGAGTCTCATAGTCACATAAATTTTTAATATAAATTAATTTTTATAGTAGATTTTTAAGCTTTGCTTTCGAAATATAAATTTAATAGATATGGAGTTACAATTTAATTATACTTTAAACTAATATATAAAACTTCTAATTTGATTTTTAATTATACTAGCACTTTTTGCACAGATTTCTATGCACATATTTGATTTATAAAATATATTATAATTAGATAAATATGATATAATAATTATAAAGATGTAAAGGATATATAGTAAAGATTACTAATTATAAAATATAGTTCTATTTAATTATAAATTTCAGCAATGTTGTTAAAGTTTTACAAAAATGGAATGTAAATACTTATTTATACGGAAAAGTTGAAGGAGAACAAATTTTTACGTGTATTCATGAAGAGTACTCAAGGACAAATTCTTCGATCAGCAAATCTCCACACCACCCCCATTCTGGTGGTCCTCCATGCAAGCTTATAGATATTATGCCTCATCTGCCCTGAGTGCCTTCAGTCCACTTGATACAAATTTGACTATGGAAATCAATGAACTCACCAGACACAATTTAATTCTTGATCATAAAGTCTCACCTCAACTTAACTAGCTCAGCGCAACTACTACGAATTCAATAACCATTTCAATCCATTTTATGATTATAGTTTTTTTTATAACAAGAACAAAGCTAGCAAGAGGACTTAAAGACCCGGACATCAAAACCAACTAGTCTAGGAATGCAGTCTAGGTTGTTGAACGACATCCTCCTATGAAAAGAGTACTTAGCAAGGGAGTCAGCCGCAACATTAGCCTCTCGCCGGATAGCAATTAAACACCAGTCCTTGTTTGAGGATAACAGATTCATACAATCATCAAACCAACTGTAAACAATTTGTCCCGAGCGCTTACCCAAAACTATACAATCAAAGAGATGGATGCAATCAGTCTCAATAAAGGCATCCCTAATATTAAGCTCTGCAAGTAAATGAAGACCCATCTGGAGAGCTCTCCCTTCAGCTGTCACCACATCCCGTCACTCTTGAACAAAACAGAGCCTTATCGATAACACCATAGCATTCGAATCCCTAATAAGGCAACCCAAACCAGCTGATCCAGTCTCCTTGCAGAAGGATGCATCAATATTGATCTTGAGTTTTCCAGAAGGCGGGCGCAACCATTTCAGAGAGCTTGCTTGGTAAGACACTGAGAACAAAGATGAAGCATTAGAAGATGAATAGCATTTGATAAAATTCTCAATCCTGAAAACAGCCGAAGTCGGACTCAAGGAAGATTTCGAATGGGAAACTCTATTCCTGTTATACCAGATAAACCACAGAGTCACCAACACCTTTGTAAACACAGAAACATTAAGCTGTTCAGCCCATCCAAACAACAGATCAGCAGGGCATAAATAAGATTGGGAGCGCAGACACATACTAATCCCTAGCCTATCCCAAACCACAGAAGTCCACCAACAATCAATGAATAAATGTCTAAAATCCTCCATATGGAAACCACATAAATGACAAGACGGACAGACATTAGGGATGTTTCGAAGTAACAAATTTCTTCCTAAGGGGAGACCATTATGGAAGAGACGCCAACCAAACAACTTAACCTTAGAAGGGATGTTCAACTTCCAGTACTTTTTCCAAAATTGATCAATCTTAAAAGAGCTGGAAGAAGAGGGGTCTCTCACCTGACTCACAAACAACCGTTTTCTAAGAAACAAAAAGGCCGACTTTACTGAAGCCAGGCCATCTGACGAGTCATTCCATCTATACACTCCCGAAGACATATCCAAAGAGAAGCCATCCCTAACAACAGAGATTGTCTTAATCATACTTCGCCAAAAAGTGGATGGCCTATACCCTGCAGAAGCCATAAACAAATCACAGTTCCGAAAATATTTCAACTTAAGCATCCTGGACATAATAGAGTTGGAGTCAGACAAAATATGGGAAATATGTTTAGTGAGAAACGCCATGTTAACTAGCTTTAGATCCCTAAAATTTAATCCACCCTTCTCTTTTTCAGCAAACAGGATATCTTTTTTAATCCAATGAATAGGAAATTTGTCTCGATCCTTTCCCCACCAGAAATTAACAATATGTGAGGACATAGTTTTCAGCACTTTATCAGGATCAAAAAACAAGACATGATGTATTGTGGAATAGCTAAAAGAACCGACTTAATTAGCACTTCCTTACCACCTGCAGATAACTTCTTATTGCTCCAGCTAACTGTCTTGTTCCAGATTTTATCAACAAGCCCCACAAAGTTTGCAGATTTGTTCCTATTAAGGACCAAAGGGAATCCCAAATATTTGGAGATAGAATCACACTGCTGCACATTCAAGATAGATAAAATGTTGCTTTTAGTATGAGCAGGACAGTTTTTGCTGAAAACAATGTTGGATTTGTCATAGTTGATCTTCTGGCCAGAAATATATTCATACCTAGCAAGCACCATTTGAATGTGCTTCATAGCTTCAGCATCAGCTTTGAAGAACAAAATACTATCGTCCGCAAAAAACAGATGAGAGACAGCCGGAGCACCCCTGCAAATTTGAATACCAGACACAATATGTTGGTTCCTCAAATCCATCAAACGATACCCAAGCCATTCAGCGCATAAAATAAAAAGGTATGGTGAGATAGGATCCCCTTGTCTAAGGCCACGATTAGGAAGAATGGTTGAAGACAAACACCCATTAATCCTAACCTTGTAAGAGACAGTTGTTGTTAACAGCATGATCAATTTTACCCAATTACAACTTAACCCCATTTTCAATAACATTTTCTCAAGAAACACCCACTCCATCCTATCATAGGCTCTAGACATATCTAACTTAAGATACGCAAAACTAGTTCGTTTCTGTTTAGCAGTTGAGACGTAATGGGCAATCTCATGAGCAATAACAAAGTTATCAGTAATCAATCGACCCTTAACAAAAGCAGACTGTTCTGGCGAAACAATATCTGGAAGGATACCTTGGAGTCTGTTCGCCATAACTTTTGACACCACTTTGGACAGCACACCACAAAGACTGATTGGTCGAAACTGCTGCATAGAACAAGCATTCTTTGTTTTAGGAACAAGAACAATAACCGTCTCATTATTAACCGCATCCCAGACCCCATTATTCAAGAAATCCAACGCAGTGCTAACAAAATCTGATCTTATCTGTCCCCAAAAACGTTGATAAAACATAGAGAAAAACCATCAGAACCAGGGGCTTTCCCTGGGTCCATTTGAAAGAGAGCTACTCTAACTTCCTCCTCAGTAAATGGGGCATTCAACATATCATTGTGGGTGGAAGACACAATACTAGGGATCATAGCTAGCTCCGACTCCCAATCAATAGAATGATTGTCAACAGAGGAGGAAAACAGATCAGAAAAATACGAGACTGCAACATGCTCTAAATCAGAATGGTTAGTAACAAACTCACCAGTATCAGTTCGCAATTTAGAGATGTAGTTGAGCCTCGATCTAGCTAAAGCTTTAGCATGAAAAAAGCGTGTATTTCTGTCACCTTCTAACAACCACTGAGTTCTCGATCTTTGCCTCCAATAGATTTCATCTCTATAATGCCACTCATCAAGCTCTTCAACAAGAGATTTCTCCTGCAATTCAATGTTAGATGTCCTATCACACATCCTCAGCTGCTGAATCTGAGATTTGAGTCTAGCAATATGTTTTTTGCAACACCAAATTCAGACTTACTCCATTGAAACAAACGCCTACCCAGAAAACTAATTTTATCATGCAGCTTAGCTGATGGGTGGTGGCAATTCCATAATTGTGACACAAGCTCATTTAACTCATTTTTACGAAGCCACATTGCCTCAAAACGGAAAATCTTTGAGGTCTTAACCGGATTATGGCCAAAAGACATCATAATAGGGCAATGATCCGACGTATAAGCAAATTCATGACTCACCAATAAGTTAACAAATAAATTCTTAAATGAAGAGCTCACCAGAAACCTGTCCAGACGAGCTTTAAATTCTTCCACTCCTTTGCGTCGGTTACTAAAAGTAAATCTGTACCCTGAAAAGCCACCATCAATTAGATCACAATTGAAAATGACCTTTCTAAAATGCTCAATCTGCAATGATCTCTGACGAGATAATCTGGAAACCTCATCATGGTGTAGCAGTTCGTTAAAATCACCCATGACAACCCATGGAAGAGTAGTCATTGAGTGAATCTGACGAAGAAGATGCCAACTGTGATGACGCTTATGCATAATAGGGTGGCCATAAAATAAAGTAACTTGAACCTCAATCCCTGACTCAACCTCAACCACACAAGAAATATGAAACTTTGAATAATTCAGAATAGAAAGGATAATACCTTTCTTCCAAAACAAAGCAAGCCCTCCTGATTTTCCATAACTATCAACAACAAAACAACCTTCGAAACCAACTTTACACCGTATCTCTTCTACCTTATGATGGTTAAGCCTCGTTTCCAAGACACCAACCACCTGGGGATCACAAGACTTGACAACATCTGCCAAGCACTGAACTGCATGCGGGTTCCCCAAACCCCGACAGTTCCAACTTCGAAGCCTCATTGGGAACGGCAAGGCTGGTTACCAGCCACTGCCGATGAAGAAGAGACAGCATCATCACCCCTAAGCACTTCCTTGTTAAGCTTACTTGTCTGTCCGTCACAATAGAACCTCAATCGCACTTTACTGGCCATATGAACAGGAGTTGAAGATGACGAACTTGAAATAGACCGAGCAGCGTTACCCCAAGAAGGCCAGCATTACCATCCTGGGCAGGTTCTCGAATCCGAATTCCATAGTCTTGGCAAGTAGTCGGGCCACCGCTACCAAGTGACCATCACCTCCACTCAGAGGTTGCTGGTAAATTTCATTTTCCAATTCATGAGAAATCATCGCTAGCTGAAGGTCCCAATTGTGGCGAAGTGAGTTTGAACCTGAGCCCCATCAACAAGCTCAACACTTTGAATAATCTCATTTTCCGATCTGAAAACCCTACTTGTCCTGATCCTCTCCTCATACTGTTCGCACCATGAAACCTTACGTTTCTTTATCATCATATTGGGCCTACCATATCCCATATCTGGATCCACAAACAACCCGTGGGCCAAAGGAGGCTCAGTCTGTGTTTGCCCACCCTGAAAGTCCCTACCACGATGTTCCACTTGGCAAATAGACTTGCCTTTGTCTCTGACAATAGAACCTTCTGGATTGAACAAAGGCTCATGCATGTTCGCCACCTGTCCTGAAGGCTGATAACTGACAGGACCAAAATCCTGGTTAGGTAGAGAAAAATCATTACCCAGATATAGAGGGCTTGTAACTTGTCCACGTGTCGGCTCCCCATCAGTCAAAACTCTCCTGTCGAAGACCCCATCTTCGATCACCGACGGAGAACTTGCCGGCAAGAACTCAGGCTCCGGAGGGGGTTCTCCAAAGTACCTACGCTCCTCAATAGTCGGATAACAAGGCTCACGCTCCATATACAGCTCAGCATTCATCTCATAAGAAATTTCAGATTCTTTAACTCATCTTCCGGGACCGTACAGTCATGCAGCAAGTGTGTAACCCGGCCACACTTATAGCACATTTTCGGCATCCGCTCGTACTTAATATCTATCTTCAATGGCTGCTTCATCCGTCGCCTAATGTAAAACTGTGAAACCAACGGGTCCTTGATATTAAACTGAAGTTTTACCCTAGCATATCTCTTACGTTCCACACCAAACGGAAGTAAAAGCCGGACTAGTCTGAACCTCCAGAACCTTTGCAAAGTGTATCAGCATTCCAATGTATTTATGATCCATCATGGCTGACGGGAGATTAAACAACTGCACCCACTGTGGGAAAACCAACTCATGCAGATCAGAGGGAACTAAATCACCAGAACACTTATCAAGGATCAGCACCCAGCCTTGGAACAGCCACGGACCACCATGTAAAACCCTTTCCATATCATGCATGTGAGTGAAGCTCACCTTTAAAGCATTATCAGCCACTTCAGACAGCGCAGTGACCCTCAATCCTCCATGCACGATGAATGAACTTCGCCATAGCATCTTTATTAAAAGATTTTCCACTACTCATTCTAACAAATATTGAGTTCTGATCAGCATCATCCAATTCCCTCCATACCTCATCAGGTAAGTCAGCAAAATACTCTCCTTGAAAAGCGTCGGCAAGAGTATCAATTTCCATTTCAATAGAGTGAACCGTTGGCATATGACTGACCTCCAAACAAGCAGCAGCATATAAGAAAAGCAAAGACTAGCTTGGAATACAGGGAGTTTCTAAATAAGGCCAATGACAAACTTAATTGCTGGAAGTGACTGATGTAAAGCTAGATTTTGACAATATCAAGAAACCACAATCAAGAAGGATTACACCCGACCTTTAAGCTAATCAAGTAAAGGAAAACCAGACGCAACCCCAAAATACCACCAATAAAATTACCCAATCTCCAATCAACTTTTGGAGAGATGTCAGAGAGTTTCTCACTCTATGAATTACATTACATACACTTTAATGTCTCTAGATAGGCGATAGCTCTCTACACTACCCATTTTATGATTATAGTTAAGTTGATATATGTTTGGTAACTCTTAGCCATATCAGATTCATTTGAGAGACTCTGTGCACGGCGATTGGATTAATTCTGTCTCCTGAGCATAGCAGGGTGTGGAACAAGCAGTTAGCCAGTCACAATGTTTGTTTACCCGGGACAGTTTGAACTGAAGGTAACTTTGGTTCATTTTGTTTCGGACAGTTTTATATCCAATGCCTGTATTCGATGTTTGTAACTTTTACGTGTAAACAAACATAGGTAAAAGAGCTGAGAGACGCACTGGGTCTTTTATCTGGCCGCGATATTCTTTTCTGCACCGACGCATGTCTTAAAAGGTATCTAGTAGCCAAAACTGGAACTTAGAGAAAGCAAAAACAATGCTGGAGGAGACTCTAAAATGGAGAGCCACTTTCATACCTGAAGATATTCGCTGGGTAAGTATAGGAGTGCAAACGAGCCGAGTATCAGGTTGCTCGAGCTTCTATAGTGGAGCTCGGCTCGATAAAATATTGAAATACTCGAGCTCGTGTCAAGCTCGATTAGAGCTCGTCTCAAGCATATTTAAGGGGTACATGAGCCATTAAAAAAATTAAGGTCCAACCCACATTTGTAGCTCAAAGCATCACTGCTATTTATACTATACTTGTCTTAAAATTTACATACACACAAGCAATGTGGGATATAAGTTTCACAATCTTAATATTGTGTATTGATTTTCACTTATGTTTTATCTCATATCATTTAGTTTGTTGCAAATTGTATGTGTTATTATATTTATATTGCTAAGTTCTTCTACTACCTTATTTTTACAATGATTATTAATATATTTTAACTATATTTTAATATATATTAATATAAACGAGTAGTTCACGAGCTTATCAAGCCGAGTATTAATATGTTCATGTTCGGCTTGTTTAATAAACGAGTATCAAATCATGTTGAGCTTGACTCGTTTAAATTCGAGCCGAGCTTTGACCGAGTACTTTCACGAGTAGCTCGCGAGCGTATCGATACACTTGCACCCCTAGGTAAGTAATAAGAAGATCATTAAACTAATTTCGATGAATCATTTTTACTTGTACTGATTAACTAATATATTCATTTTCTGGTCCAGAGTGATGTGCCAAAGAAGGAGAGAACGGAAAACTATTCAGAGCTAATTTTCACGACCTGTACGGAAGAACTTTCCTGATCATCAGGCCTGGAAAAGAGGTACTAGAAATGTAGAGAATCCGATGTTTTTTAACTTTCGAGTCGGTATTGTTGATTTCAAATAATGAATAAATTGATGCAGCCCCAAAAAATATTCAAGACCAGAGTAAGTTTATTGTGTACAACTTGGAGAATGCCATCTTTAATCTCCCAGAGGGTCAAGAGCAGATGGTGTCGTTGATAGACTTCACTGGGTTTTCAATGTTGCGTGTTTCGATGAAAGCTTCGCGAAACTTCCTGTACATATTGCAGAACCACTACCCTGAGAGACTAGCTATGGGTTTTGTGTACAACCCTCCACGAGTATTTGAGTCATTTTTCAAGGTATATGAAAAACACAGTTACTTTATGATTTATAATTTCAATGAAGTATGCTGGAGTTAACATTGCTGCATTTGCGCAGATCCTTAAATATTTCATTGATCCAAAAACCTTCCAAAAGATTAAGTTTGTATACCCCAATGATGGAGATAGTGCAGAGGTTATGAAAAGTTACTTTGACGAAGAAAATCTTCCATCAGAATTCGGTGGAAAGGCCACTCTTAGCTTTGATTATGAAGAGTTCACTCAGGTAATGGTTCAAGATGATTTGAAGCGCGCCAATTACTGGAAACTACAGACTGATTCAGGCAAGGACAAATCTCAAGCCGGAGTGGTTTTAGTAGAGCCAGGACTTGCCCCTTGAAGTACCTATCTTAATGTTATTATGTAATGTAAACCAGTTTGGTGATCAGTATGGTATTGTCATAATATATTTAAGAAACAGTTCAAGAGAGACATTTATCTTTCCGTAGGATCATACGACATCATCTTCATTGTTGATTTTCTTTCTTCAATGAATACAATTAAATTAAGAATAACAGTCTCCAACCTCCCATTTAAATTAAATTTCAACTTCAATCTCAACTGTCGAATTAATCAAATCTACTATTAAAATTAGTCATTGTAGCTCACAAATATTTGTTGACTTCCTAGATTTTATCCCAGTGTGTATTTGTATGTGCTAATATTTTCGATGTCGGTCCGTCTTATCAATCAAGACTTGATAATATGTAATTAAAGACATCATAACATATTTAGACAGAGATTAACTCATGTGAACCCAATTTGCAATCGTTGATTGCATTTTATCACTGCGCCTGATTGTGCCAACAAATAAATGATGCATGTGAGTTGCACATGTTTTGCACATGACATGTACATGACAAATGCAATGACGTGGTGCAATCTCAGCCATTGATAAAATACAATCAACGAATGTAAAGTGGATTCCATGGATCCACCAAATAGATGGATCCACATGAAATATCCCATATTTAAACAAGCTAAACAAGGTTAGTGGATCGGGCTTGAAAATGGGGCGCCTAACTTGAATGGTCCATGACTATCAGTTGAAACTCTCGGGCGAGGTTAATGAAAAAGCTCCTTCATTTACTGTTGTAGACACCATACAAATCATAATTAGATAAAGGAGTAAAAATGAAGAATCACATCGAAACATATGTGACACTGAACGATATGATGTCGATCGTTGATTATTAATAATTCAGCGGATGAAATTTTATCTTAAATAAAACCTTTAAACTCAACCGCTAAGTTTTTTTGCAAACTCAACCTCCATTTAATAAAAGCCAACTTTAATCTCAACCATCGGATTATCAAAATCAACGATTCAGATTAAGTCCTTCCATCTCATATATTTAGTATCTCTGTAGAACTCAACTCTTAGACAAAGTATCCAATGAACTATAGTATTAAATGATGCCTTCTTATACACTATCATCACATGACACAAATCAAACATGATAGTCTTGCAAGTTTGTACTTCGATTTTCAATCCTTACAAGTTGATTGCTGCTTGTTGGAGTTAGATAACTCCTCCACACGTACGAGCTCATTATCCAAGAGTGGGTTGCCAAATATTTGTGTCATTTCATTTATTTTAAGTAGTTTACTTTTATTCTGAAACACCTTCGAAACATACTAATGCATTTCCAAATAAGTTATCATAACGGTAGGTGGGACAAGTTCTATCGTAGACAGTAAAACTACAAGTGGTATCGGAGCAGACAACCGTCACTCAGGGGTATATCATAGGAAACACAAGATGAGTAGAGATATGAGGAGACCTCTCAGTTTGGAGGAGGAAGAGTATGGCTACTGAAAGTCAAAGATAAAGGCATATACCAGATCACTGAATGAATATGACTGGAAAGCTATTGTTGAAGGATGGTCAACGCCAACGTTGTTATAGAGGACATGATAAGGCACTTTTGTATGCTGTTTTAGGTCCTTTACACTACTTAGATTTCTAACCTTTTTAGTATAAGATTACGCTTTTGGTGTAGTTTTATGTCTCAGGTTTATCAGAAGAGTTAGAACAAAAGTGCGACAAGAAGGCTAAATCTCGGAGAAAAGAACAAAAATCTAACAAGACCGAAAAACCAAGGAGCGCGCGAGAAGTGTAGCGCGCGAGTAGTGAGTCGCGCAGCGTAGAGGAAGCGATGATGTCAGCAATCAGCGACAAATCCAAAGCGATGATGTCATCACGCGCAAAGAATATTTCTAAAGCTGGTTTTTAGAGATAAAGATATTTCTAAAGCTGGTTTTAGAGATAAAGATGATTCCCATATATTTTCTTGCTTATTTTCTTGCGGAAACCCTAGCAAGCAAGACATATAAATACCATGCATGAGGGGAATCACAAAGGAGAGCCTCATCCGCAATTCAGACCTAGCTGCGAAGAGCCGTGCGCAAGCTTCTGACGCGAACAGAGCGACGCGTGATAGGGCACTTTTGTATGCTGTTTCAGGTCCTTTATACTGCTTAGATTTCTAACATATTTATTATAAGATTACGCTATTGTTGTAGTTTTGTATCTCAGGTCTATTGAAAGAGTTAGAACAAAAGTGCAACAAGAAGGTCGAATCTCGGAACAAAGGACAACAAAGTTGACAAGAGCTGAAAATCGACGAGCTCGCGAGCAGTGTCACGGGCGAGTAAAGAGTCGCGCAGAGAAGAGGAAGCAATTACGTCAGCAACTAGCGACAAATCCGGAGCGATGACGTCATCACGCGCAGAGAATATTTCTAAGTCTGGATTTTGGAGATAAAGATATTTCCAAGACTGATTTTTAGAGATAAGAATGATTTTCAATATATTTTCTTGCCTACTTTCTCGTGGAAACCCTAGAAGGCAAGGCTATAAATACAAAGCTTGAAGGAAATCACGAGGGAGCTGCCCAAGCCGAAAAAGAGAGATCTGCGCGCAAGCTTTCGACGCGAGCAAGAGGACGCGTCAATCAGATTTGTTGTGTTATTTTAGTTGTTCAACTTTAACTCTTGAGATGTATACATTCAGTATGTCTAGCTAACTTACTGAATTCGGTTTGGATTCAGATCTATGAATAATATGTTTTGAGGTTTTGTACTTATTGCATGATAAGTTTAGTATTATTACTCCAAGCTCAATTGCATGATAATTAGGTTAGATAATTAAGCGAAGCCTTGCACCGCAGACTTAGTTATAGAATCTATTGTCTATAGTTAAACTATCAGAGGTACTTGACTGTGAATAATAGGAGTGACGCTAGAATAGTTAATCATTACATTGACCGGATTCGTGGTTAATTAGACTAGACCGAGTAATAATATCATACAGACTTTGACCGGAATGTATGTGTAGGTTATTAAGCCTTGACCGGACCTTAACCAACGTGGACATTATATCATATATCTTTAGTGACCAGTGATAAACATAGAATTCATAGTGATGAATCTGAACCGAGCTCATCTCTGTTTTTGTTAACATCTTTATAATTGCTTTCTGATCACATGCCAGTACTACTTGCGCAACTATTTTCTTTCTTTTACTTGCTTACTCACAAACCCCAGTTTTAGTTTGTAGATAAAAGACGACTTCTCACCGTTCCCTGTGGATTCAATCCCTACTTTCCTAGACTATACTAAGGAGGAGAGGGATAAATTTGCAGCACTCAACGACGTGCCGTCAACGCGTCATTCAGATTTGTTTTGTTATTTTTGTTGTTCAAACTTAAACCTTGAGATGTATACATTTAGTATGTCTAGCTAATTTATTGAATTCGGTTTGGATTCTGATCTTTGAATAATATGTTTTGAGGTCTTGTTCTTAGT
The DNA here is from genome assembly GCA_006409495.1 of Sedum album. Taxonomy (NCBI): domain Eukaryota; kingdom Viridiplantae; phylum Streptophyta; class Magnoliopsida; order Saxifragales; family Crassulaceae; genus Sedum; species Sedum album. Next base: position 89,734 of record QZGG01000713.1, read on the forward strand.
TACATGATAAGTTTAGTATTATTACTCCAAGCTTAATTGCATGATAATTAGGTTAGATAGCTAAGCGAAGCCTTGATCCGCAGACTTAATTATAGAATCTATTGTCTATTGTTAAACTATCAGAGGTACGTGACTGTGAATGATAGGAGTAACGCTAGAATAGTTAATCATACTTTGACCGGATTTGTGGTTAATTAGACTAGACCGAGTAGTAATATCATACAGACTTTGACCGGAATGTTTGTATAGGTTATTAAGCCTTGACCGGACCTTAACTTACGTGAACATTAAATCATATATCTTTAGTGACCAATGATTAGCATAGAATTCATAGTGACGAATCTGAACCGAGCTCATCTCTGTTTCTGTTAAACACTCTTATAAATGCATTCTGTCGCACGCCAGTGTTACTTGCGTGCTTGTTTTTCTCACTTTACTTTCTCACTCACAAAACCTCAATATTTAGTTTGTAGATAAAAGACGACTTCTCACCGTTCCCTGTGAATTCAATCCCTGCTTACCTAGACTATACTAAGGAGGAGAGAGGAATAAATTTGCAGCACTCAACGACGTGCCGTCAGGACACTTGAGAGAGGGTTCCTAAGTCAGAAGCTTTCTGGACAGATGAAGAAATGATGCAGTGTCAGGGAAACATTCAGGCCTGCCTTATATGCCATTATATCTGCAATTGACAAAAGAAACTACAAGCTGATTGCTGGGGTAGAGGTGACCACAGACGCATTTAACTAGTTAACACAAAGTGTTGAAAGGTCTCCTTTAATAGTTAATATCAGTTTTGGTTCAGCTTTTAATGATACAAAAGTCCTAAGTTCAAGCTTCAAAATGACTCAAAGATACTACGGTGATCGTTATACAAAACACCCATTCGATACCAGCCTTTTATGCCACATCAAACATCCATTGCTGACAATACTTCAAGTCGTCTACCCATTAAGCGTCTTAGCCAAGTTTTTGATACAGAACAGAGGACGTTGAGTTTTTTGGAAGAAAATGGACTATCCTAAGAAGGTGCACGTAGTAGTTTTCCAGCTTTCGTGTCAGAATTGGGCCCGTAATACCTCGTTTCGAAGAGAACGACGAGCCCGTTAGGACACACCACTTTGCTCGTGATGTATGGTATTTTTTGGCCATTTTCGATCGTTTAATTTTATTTTGAATTTTTAGTATTTCCATTATTTCCAAATATTTTATTTTTTCGTTTTAGGGTTTCGTAGTTTCCTATATAAGGGAAACTTAGCTATTATTGTTTGGGAGTTGATTTTGAAGTTTAATAAAATTCCTAGGGTTTTTCCTAGTAGTGTTCTTCCACGTACATACGCTGCATCAGTTTTCCACTAATCTGACGACTGATGATATTAGAAACCGTCATTTACAACCACCCCTGCATTTTGCAAATCCAACTACCTAAATTAATTAAAAATCAACCGCTAGATCAATCAAATCAAAGGTTGAGATGACGTCCCTCCGTCTCACAAAAATTACATCTCTTTAGAAGCTTAATCCCTATTTATATATATAGGGGAAAGATCGAGGAGGCATTTAATTTTTCGTGAGACCATGAGACAAAATCTCTAAATAATCCAACTAATGAGATTTAAGCTAAAAATAATCGTCAAATTTAACCGCCATGTTTTTTACAAATCGAACACCCAATTTTAATTTTAATTAATTTTATCTCAACCGTTAAGATTAATCAAATCCAACACCCAATATGTTTTAGTAGAACGGAAGAATATGTCTCAATGGTTAATTTTTATTAATTCAATGATAGATTTTGATAATCATGAATCCCCATTGCTTGTGTATTTTGCAAATTATCGCCCATTCTAAATTAATTTTAATCTAAACTGTCGAATTAATCAAATCAACGGTTAATATTACATCATTCGGTCTTATATAAAATGTTAGTCTCTCTGGAACCTAACCCTACATATATAATTCATATTATTTAGGGTTTTTTCCGAAAACTATCTGTCCAGTAAGTGAATTTTAACGAAACCACCATTCCATATTTTTAATTAAATACCATTCGATTTAATTTTATTCAAATCGGACAACCCATCAATGTTCCACCACCTATATGATGTGCAACGTCAACTATGTTGACTTCATATTATGATTATTTAATTATGTAATTATATGATTAGCTAAAGGGTTTTGCCGAAACCAATCATTCAGTATGTGGATTTTAACACAACCACCCCCTCAACTATTTTGTTTGATATAACCACCCTTCAATTCAACTTTGTTCAAATTGGACCATCTATTGATTTTGCATCATCTATGTGTTCGTTATATACAATTCTGACTTCATATTTTATTAATTATGTTATAAATTAATTAATTAACTAATTGCATTATTAGAATAAAAAACTAAGAAACATGCGCGGCTGAAAATCCTAATTCAATTCCAATCAGTGACCACTTCTTTACCTCTTCAACATCTTCATATTTAAAATTAAGAGATTTTGATCATCAAGAAGAGGAACAAGAACCTGCGTCGGACGCAGTGGGACTTGAAGTCACAACAGTCCGAGAACACGTCAAATGTCAGTTGAGGAAAATGTGGGAAGACGTTGGAACTGATTTGCACGACTTGGAAGAGGCGTGGCACTCTTGGGTGATGGAAAACCGAGACAAGGTTGTTAGAGAGAATCACGAGAAGACTGGGAGCTGATCTTCTGGGAGTGGGGTAATGGTAACGTTCGCCTGTAACAAACTACCCTATAAATACTCATACAAAGATCAGCTCATAGGTGGCGAGATCCAGAGAATTTTAAGAGCTAGAGATCAGATTTTACTTAGGCATTGAGTTACAGAGTTGCTGAAGAATCTCATCACCGGAGGAGACGAAGTGGGCGGTTCGGAATCGCTGGAGGTACTTGTCTCTGGAGTGGCGATTGGTGGTCCAGGACCATCAGGTATATGTGACTTGTTTGTGATAGTTAGAACACTATTGCATGTGTACGAATTGTACAGTCTACTGATTAATAAGAAAAATCTTTAGACGTATTTTCGATGTGTTTAAACTCTGAGGTACTTGAACCTGCAAACTTGGTTTAGGTCCTTAACAGTTTCTAAACCTCGTGAGGTATAACTAATCACGGTCCTAACAAAATGTCTTGCTGTCGTTCTAATGCGGATTACATCAAGTTCATACTTATCGAATTTTCTTTTGTAAAGAGAGATTATAGTTAATAAGAGGATGTGGTGGAGTGTGATGGTTGTTGAAATCGTTGTTGCGGTGGTATATAGGAATATGTGATGATATCGGGTTTGTATTGGTGATGTATTAGATTTTACGATCAGGGGTCAACTTCGTGAATGATGTAAAACTCGACCAAATTGATAGTAGAAAGGGATTTTTTCAAAATTAGTTATTAGTGCACCTGAGCAATTGAATCGCAGTTGTGTTTGAGCAGCAACATGTGACATATAGGAGGAATGTCAAAGTCGTTCGAAAGCATTTCACCGTTCGAAACCACCAAAATTATGGTTAATTGGTCAATTGTTAATTTGGGTTATAATATGGTTAGCTAATTATGCAATAAGACGATATCAACTTTGTATTTAACAGCATACATGTGACAAAAGAGTGATGGTGCGGTCCAATTTGAACAAAATAAATTTAAAGGTGTTATATAAAAATTAGTTGAAGGGATGATTTAGTTATTATCCACTTATTGGAGGAGTGGTTTTTGGCAAAACTCATTTAGCTAATAAGATACTTAGACAATCAAATAATGAAAATTTAAAGTCAAAGTAGTTAACGTTGTATTTTAACAGCACATAGGTGACGAAACATTGATGGGGTGGTCCGATGTGAAAAAAATTGAATTAAATGGTTTTCATATCAAAAAAATTGAAGGGGTAGTTATATATTTAACTATTAGTTTTCGGAAAAACCCATAATATTCACAACATTACCAAACTACTCCAATATTAGGCATTACAAAATAAAATCACAAAAACTTAAATATTTTTACAACCTAACAGAGCAAATATAAAAATATATATAGAACTTATTAAAATTTATGAATATTATTTTTTAGGAAAAGATAATTGATCAAAAAATCGAGTGAATTTGTTTTCAACATATTTTTATGTTTGAGGTTAATTTCAGAAAATAATTTTAAAATTTTAGAACTTACGTTTCACGAATGAACTCATCATTGTTCATGAATCATGGATAGTTGGATTTTTTACCGAAAACCACACTTCCAATACGTCAATTTGAACAAAACCACCCCTTAAAAAAAATTTGACTTAACCACCTACAAATATCAAAACTATTTAATATGACTTTTTCAATAGGTCAACAGGTAATTAAGACCGTTGACTTCGGTTGACTTATAATAAAAATTAATAAAAAAAGTTTTTTGCTAAGACCACCATTCCAATACCACAATATAATTAAAACCACTCCTTCCCAAATTTTATTGACTTAACCATCCACAAACTATTTAATATGACTTTTTCAATAGGTCTAAATCGTTAACTTCGGTTGATTTAGAATAAAAATCATAATTGGTAATTTACGTACAATTATCAAATAATTTCATTGACTTCGGATGACTTACCAAATCTACAAACTAATTATTGTAATTAATTTTGTTTACTCTAAAACCTAATTGATAATTTACGGACTACTCAATAAAACTAATTGAAAATGTTAAAAATAAAATTCATCAAACTTCTTATACCTTATTGTATTTCAAAATTCTAGGATCGAGATCGGTCGTAAAGGGCTTATGTAAAATACATATGGTAGTGAGGAGTTTGACAAAAAAAATTTTAGGATTTCAATTGAATTCATTGATTAATTCGTAAATTACCAATTAGGTTTAGAGTAAACAAAATAAATTAAAATAATTAGGCAGTACGTATGGTACGTGACGACACGTCGTTGAGTGCTTATCTCTAGTCTCCTCCTTAGTATAGTCAAGGTAAGCAGGGGTCGAATCCACAGAGAACGGTGAGAAGTGATCTTTTATCCTACAACTAAAAAGTTGGGGTGTTTGATTGCAAGAACTGAAAAGGGAAAGTGCGTGAGAACTGCTCGCGCGCAACAGTATTCAAAATACAAGTGTTAGACAAAAACAAGAGATGAGCTCAGCTTAGATTTATCACTACGAACTCTATGTTTATCACGGGTTTCTAAAAATCTATGATAGATTGTTCATGTAAGCTAAGGTCCGGTAAAGGCTTAATAACTTACACATATATTCCGGTAAAGGTCTATATGATACTACTACCCGACCAGTCAAATTAACCACGGATCCGGTAAAAGTAGTGATTCACTATCCTAGTGCTACTCCTAACCATTCACTGTAACATACCTCTGATTAGTTTAACGATAGATAACGGATTCTAAAATTAGGTCTGTGGGTAAAGGCTTCACCTAATAATCTAACCACATTATCATGCAATTATGCTCGAGTAATAATACTAAACATATCACGCATTAACTGTAAACCTCAAAACATATCATTCATAGTTTCAAAGTCTAAACTCAATTCAGGAAGTTAGCTAGACATGCTGAACATAGACATCTACAAACTTCGGTTGATTTAGAATAAAAATCATAATTGGTAATTTACGTACTAATTATCAAATAATTTCATTGACTTCGGCTGACTTACCAAATCTACAAACTAATTATTGTAATTAATTTTGTTTACTCTAAAACCTAATTGATAATTTACGGACTACTCAATAAAATTAATTGAAAATGTTAAAAATAAAATTCATCAAACTTCTTATACCTTATTGTATTTCATGAAATTCTAGGATCGAGATCGGTCGTAAAGGGCTTATGTAAAATACATATGGTAGTGAGGAGTTTGACAAATTTTGTTTTTAGGATTTTCAATTAAATTCATTGATTAATCCGGAAATTACCAATTAGGTTTAGAGTAAACAAAATAAATTAAAATAATTACGCCGTACATATGGTAATTCAACCGAAGTCAATGAAATTGATTTTGTGGATATGTCAACTAGAGTCAATGAAATTAATTTGGTAATTAGTCTGTAATTTACCAATTATGTTTTTTATTAATTTTTATTATTATAAACCTATTGAAAAAGCCATATTAAATTATTTTCATATTTGTGGGTGGTTAAGTCAAATTTTTTTAAAGGGTTGTTATGATTAAATTGTGTAATTGGTTGACTTGTGGTTTATATAAAAAACTCAATTTTTCATTATAAGTCAACCAAAGTCAACAGTCAGAATTACCGGTTGACTTGTTGAAAAATTCATATTAAATAGTTTTGATATTTGTTGGTGGTTAAGTGAATTTTTTTGAAGGGGTGGTTTTGTTCAAACTGACGTATTGGAATGGTGGTTTTCGGCAAAAAACCCTAGTTAAAAGTGAATCGGGATGGCATTAAATTATCATTTAAATGAACCAGACATGTCTTATATCTATAAGGTTCAGGAATCATAGTTAAATTTGATAGCGAAGACATGCATATGTGGGAGTTTGTTGTGTTTCATTTATTATGTAGTCACGCATTCGCGGTATGCAAAGACTTTCAATTACAGTTTTTAGACTATGTCATGTACGAATATACTATCATGACACACTAGGACATGTTTCGAGGTTTTCAGAGTCATACAGTAGTCTTTGTGGGCATCTTCCACTGGTCGTTTGTATGTTCCGAATCATGCATACAAGCGAGTTATATAGGGGAAAACACCTACGATCAGAATTCATAATGAAATGGATTGGGTAGAAAGCCAACTCCGGAGTAACAAGGTTATGAGGCTGGTGAAGCTTCAGGTAGAACAAGTGCAAAAAGAGTTCAGTGTTGTAAGACGTGCAGTGTTGAAGGCTACAACAGAAGGAGAACTACGACATCAACATCTACTTGAATTTTTTTGTTCTAATCATTTGTGGCTAGAATCCCAATTCGTAATGACATGCATATTGCGTAAAACATTTCATTTTAATTTCTATCTTATTTTATTCAGTATCAAAACATGTGTTGATAAAATCAAACATAATGTAAGAATCAAGAGAGTTCCATTTACATTATGCGACATACGTGCTCGCAGCGGGTATGATGATTCAACATGTACTTGCATTTTTAAACAGCATGTTACCATAAGGATGTGGCATGCCACATGGGGAGAAGATTTATGTCATATTTTTCATAGAGAACTGCGGTTTCAAATCGTGGGTAGGTAAAAATTTGAAAAGGTGGAAATCCAAACACAAACTTGACAACAACAATGGTACCTAACTCAAACCTAGTATTTTTAATAATTTTCCCGATTGGAGGGTGATAAATGACAAAAAATAGTCGTGAATCGAAGAATTGAAGATATAATACAATGGAGAAAAAAGTTGATTACGTGGATTGAGGGATGAAAATAGAGTTATGAGGATTTGTTGGTTATTTTTTGATATAAAAATGGGCAAGAACATCTAAGGTTGCAGCTAGGCCTCAATATTGGATCAAATAGGGCCGGCCCGAGCCCTACATACACTTACGGATCGGGCCGGTCATAATTTTACATACCCTCTTACTTAATAAGGGTCGGGTAAGGCTGGGATTCGCCCAATTTATGAGGCCCTATGAAGCCCTAAGCACTATATTTTAAAAGGTAGGGTCGAGCCGACCTTAAGGCGACCATAAAGCCTTGTTGATTTCTTTTTAATATCATATTATTCTTTTCAAATTTACAATTCAATACATGAACAATAATATTTTTAAGGGATAATTGCAGAAAACAACTGTTATAATACATTGTTTTGTAGAAAACCACCATTATAATACATTGTTTTGCAGAAAACCACCATTGTAACAACTAATTACAAAATAACTCTAATATAATTGCTCCATTATCAAAAAAATTACCATTGTTATAACTCTGTTAGTTATTACCATTGGAGCCTCCGATGTAGCACGATAGTCATTTCACAATTAGTAATTATAATGGTGTTTTATTGTAAATTTGAGATTATAATGGTGGTGTTTTGCAAAATTAAGATTAGAATGTTGGTTTTATGAAGTTAACTTAAATAAAAAATTAATAATAACCACACGAACGCTCTTTTAACGGTAATTTTAACAGAATAGTGACAATTGTAGTTTTTTGATAACGGAGCTATTATAATAGATGCATTTGGTAATTAGTTGTTATGATGATTGTTTTCTGCAAAATAATATATTATAGTATTGGCTTTCTGCAACCGACCCTATTTTTAAAGTTTGATTTAAAATAGGGTTAATTACAGATGACCACCTACATAATAGGGCATATTCCACAGAACCACCTATATATTGTAATATTGCATTCGATCACCTGTATAACGTTTGCCGTAACCAACAACCACCTATCACTATCACTATTCCGTCGAAAATTCTCTTAAATAAATTAGGGTTTTTTGCAGTAAACCACCATTATAATAGTTCATTTTGCAGTAAACGACTATTATATCAATTAATTATCAAACAAGTATATTATAATTCTTCCGTCATCCAAAAACCACCATTGACACTGTTCCGTTAAAAACTTCCGTTAAGTGCGTGTACGCGTGACAATAGAATATTATTTTATATTTAAGTTAATTACCAAAAACCACTATTATAATCTCAGTTTTACGAAAAACCACCATTTTAATAACTAAATGTCAAAGTACTACCAATTGTACTGTTCATGCTAGATTAGAGGCTCATACGATAATTTAACTCATTAATAAGTGTATACTAGCTGCATGATGCTTCAATTTAATCTTGATGGATGTCAATGAAGAAAATAATGCTAGAAAATGCAAAAGAAAACCCATGTTTGAGAGTTTATTATCGTTGTGTAATGATTTTCGACAGTCCGGATCAAATATAACAATATAAGTAATTTTCTTCGTTTGATCCCTATGAAATATGATTTATTATGTCACTACTTTTAAACTTTAATTGTTGTACTATATTGATTTCTTAACGGTTCGACTCTGTGCCACATATATAACAGCTTCTCACCGCACCCGCAACTGATAATATGCTTCTATTAGGTTTCGTGTCTAGTGTGGATCATAAATTGATGAATCGTAATTTTGTAGGAAGAGAAATAATCTAACGGATGAGATTTAATCAAAAAAATAACCGTCAAATCCAACCGCCCGTGTTTTTTGCAAATCCAACCGCATATTCAATTTAAAACCAACTTTAATCTCAACCGTTAGATCAATCAAATCAACGGTTAAGGTTATGTCCTTCCGTCTTACAATAATCATTTGTCCTCCTTGATCCTAACTCTATTTATATATATAGGAAATGTATCATGTGGATCCATCCAACTTGGTGGACTCGTGGATCCCCTCTTGCACCCGTCGATTGCAGATTTTGGACGCACCAGATTGTGCCAGCGCATTAATGATGCTCATGAGTTGCACGTGTTTTGCACGTGATGCATACGTGATGTGCACATGAGAAATGCAACTACGTGGCACAATCTGGTGCATCCAAAAAATGCAATCAACGGGTGCAAGAGGGGATCCACGAGTCCACCAAATTAGATGGATCCACAGGATACGACCTCTCTCTCTATATATATTTTCAGGTGTGGATGATTGTCCTATATGCTTGCTTGTAAAGTTGTGTATGTGAGGCGCTTAGTTCATTATATCTTTCTTTGGACAACCATATGAAAATTTAAATAAGACATATAATTAAATGTTATTTTGATTAAATATGTTGAAGCGCAGTATATATATGAAACGATCTGAGGTTACGTGCGGTCGATGTAATGCCCTTTTAAAGACTTGCGATGTTACAATTTATACATTGATCCAGATCGAACTAGTTGTCCGTCCACCAAAAACCTTACCAAGTCCACCAACTGAGGTTTAATAACACTGCTGTATTGTTAACGAGACTCAAAATTCTACAAATCAGTCGGTGTGACAGCGGATTTAAGTCTGGAGGGACTAGCGCACACCTTAAGTGTGTACAAAGACGAAATTACAATTTATAATCATTAAACAACATTTTACGCCCCGAATTTATACTAGGCAGTATTCGTATATTTGTAGCTCAAATATTATTTGTTCCTAAGTGGGCCACTGTGTTGAATCTCCTACACTATCAATCATCCTTCTGATGTGATTCTTCAGATTTGCTGTATTTAGAAGCTAGAGCGGCATGGTATACTCGTTTCTCAGCTAATCCGATATCTGATAGCTTCAAATTACCCTGTGTTGGAAGTCAACTCATTAAATTACAATGCAAAGTCCGTTGCTCAGATGCATAATATACAAAGCAGGAAATCAGGAATTAGTTACTAATGTTAATAACTATGAACTATGAAGAAAATATTACGAATGTACCGTAGCTCATACCTCTCTAGCCATTAAGTTACGCACATTTTCAGCATATAGTTTTGGATTTTCTTTTTCCTCCTCCGATGGATAGTAAACAGGTAACTCTTTGACCTCTATGTAGTTTACGAATTGGCATAAAAGAAGGAATACGTGACGTGCCTGTGAAATTTAAAACCAAAAATCAATAGCGACATTATGATAAAGCATGATCGTTCAGTATATAAATGAATTAGTCTGACAGAATGCTAGCGGATTCATCATTCATAATCAAAAAAATTTAGCTGCACGATTTGAGACAAATAAGTATTGGAGTGGTTTGTTAATGAAACAATACTTACCCCCGAGATGGTATCCCATGCAGGACTAAATCTTCGATATGGATATCTAAGGATCACAGGTAGGACTGGGGCTTTGGATAAAAACGCACCAGTCTTAAATGGAAGCAGATAATCACCATTTGTAGTTGTACCTTCTGTTATTTGAAATTGTTGATCAAATCAGTTGAAAGTGCAAGACCACATTTGAATCATTTTCACACACGTTTCAAAGAAAAGAATATTTGTAAAACTGTTACGAGTATCATAAATATTTTGAACAGCGGATGATTGGTGTTTGCTCGCTTACTGCAGCAAGTCATTACGAAGCTCTTCAGTTCATGGCAAAGTAAAGAGTGAAAAGAATCCTCACATCTTAGTAAATGACGTTTTTGTTATCCGGGACAATGAAAATCCAAATATTTTTATGAATGTACATGCCTACATTTGCTAGTTCTTGTAGCGGAATAAACTGAATTCCATGAAAACATATTCATACAGTAACAAGTCAAGAATCAACCAAAAAAGGGGGACCAAAACCTGGAAAAAGCATCATCATCGGAGAATCCTTGTTTTGATGCGCTTTGCTCACTCTTTCAGTCACAACGCCTGAAACTCCCTTAAAGTTTGACGATTTTGACTCCCTTTGTACAAAGACACAACCAAGGCATTTGCTGGAAAAGTAAAGCCAAACTTAATATGAAGCAAGTCAATTCTGTTTGTTAGTACACGGTGTAAGTTCATGGTGACAGTCATTTGCAACCAAAAAGACCAACCTGATTAGACCAACCAGCGGAAGTTTAGCAACAGATCTCTATAAGAAAGAATGGAAGCCAATGTCAAAAGTATCATCAATATTTAGAGAAGTTTCACATCATTTAAAGGCACATATACCTTTGCAACGAAGCTTGGAAAGGCAGAGGACATGTGATATAGTATATCCAAGTACGACACATGATTAGATATAATTGCTCCAGGCCTCCCATGATTTTCAGATTGGTTAACGAGTTCCTCCTAACCAGCCAAATGGACATCAAATCACTAAACACCATCGAATAACATTCTCATTCTTAATATGGTTAAATTACTACAAGCTAGTATTTTCCGCCATAACAATAACCATTGATACAAACGCAAGAAAATACATAGCTCTCCATATTTATTCACTCTCAAAACAAGCCGAGATCATAATTGTCTCCCTTCATTGCTACGCTCATCAACCCAAAATAAAAACAGCTTCATTTAACTTACAAAAAATTAAGCATAACTCACAAACCTAACCATTCTAAAGTCAGTTTCCAAATCAGTACAGACGTGACAGAGACCATTGTCCCATTATTGCGTTGTTGAACATTTAATATTAAGCTGCAACCAAGCACACATATCCAATACATCTTACCACATCAAGCAAGCTAGCAGGGGTGTAATAGATGATCATACTAAAATCAGAAAAGCACATACAAAAATCAGAAAAGCACATACTAAAATCAGAAAAGCACATACAAAAATTCAATCAGAAACTAAAAGTAAAAACCCACCTTGTGACATTGTTTGACATCAATCCAGTAAAACCCAAAAACGAAAAAGATGGCCCTAGACAAAAACCTCCCAGTGTAGACAACCACAGCTCTCCTCCAACCACCCATATGAGCATAATCCTCCTGCACATCCTCCTCTCCGCCCTCACTTCTATCAGGGGCCTTAAACATAGTACAAGCACGACAAATCAAGTAGTAAATCACCAAAATAGACATCGAAAGCAATACTCTCAAAGGCAACAAAGTGACCACCGCAACCCCAAGTTTCAGCTTCTCCAACCAATCAATCTCCCCAAGACCCATCGTCCCATACTTGTCGTTCCTTACATACGCAGCGCATTCAGCCTCCAATTCTTCAATTGTTAGATTGCTCAACTGGGGCAACGGCGTCGTCGGTGAAGATGGGTCAGGCTGTTTATGAGGTGATCCGGTTTCTAAAGCCATTAAAGATCGTGAGTTTGGATGTCAGATGTGACAGCGATTCATCGGACCTGTCGGTTAGGTGGAAATCGGAACTGAGATTTATACAAATTGTTAGATTGCTCAAAAGCTATTCAATTATCTCATCTTCAGCACCAGCAATTCAGAGAGTTGAATTATCAAGTGTGTGAGGGTGTACCGTAATGTAAGATCCTGACCGTTCGATTTGATTATCTGTTTGTTTGTTTTTATCTTTTGTTATCATTTGTTTAGTTATAGACTCGTGGTTATTATCCGAAACAAGTTGGTATTGATTTTTAGGATTAATTACGGAAAAACACCTCTATAATAGGGGTGTTTTCCCAGTAACACCCATATCTTTTTTTCTTTCAACAAAACACCATTTGTTTTCAATTTTTTCAATGTCACACCCATTGCACTATTTCGGTATTATTGCATTAAATATATTAATAAAATATTATATAAAATTATAAAATTCAGAAAAATAAGAAAAAACATAAAAAATCAAAAAATATTATAGAAAATATTAAAATCAGAAAATTGAATGTACAATTATATTTCGTATTTTTGTATTTTTGACGACGGTACATAACAAACTACTAATGTGAAAAATCCAAATTAAGAGAAAATAAAAATACTTAAAAAAACATAACAAACTTATGCTAAAATCCTACTCATCAGAAAATTTCTTCACATTCAGTTTATATTTTCACCTGTATATATGTTGATAGTTCGTTATGTACAATTAACTCATGAAAAGTACTATTTTTTAAATGGTTTTCTTTTTCAAAACTTCAAATTTCTTAAATTTTTTAAATAAAAGATCTTGATTTTTTAGTTTTTCAAAAATCTGATTAATTTTCTGAATTTTTTAAAAATAAAATTTCAACTTATATGATTTTTAAAAAAAAATTATTTTTATGTATTTTTATTTTTATTATTAATTTTTTATAATTTTTGATTTTTTTGCGTGAAAGCTAATTTTCATATGGTGCTGTCAAAAGTATTATTAAAATATATTTTTTAGATTTTTTATTTTGCAAAAAACAAAATTTTAAAAAGGCTTTAATATATTTTTTAAAAAAAATCTGATTTTTTATATTTTTTAATAATTTTTTTGATTTTTTTGATTTTTTTGATTTTTTTTGATTTTTCTGAATTTTATAATTATTATATAATATTTTATTAATATATTTAATGGAATAGTACCGAAATAGTACAATGGGTGTGACATTAAAAAAAATTGAAAACAAATGGGTGTTTTGTTGAAAAAAAAGATATGAGTGTTACTGGGAAAACTCGCTATAATCACGTGTATGTCACGTGCAAAACATGTGCAAATTACATGTCTGATTAATATGTTGGTGCAATCTGATAAATTGAGAAATTGCAATCAACTGATAACAGAGGGGTATATGAATCCATCAAAATAGATGAATTCACATAAGGTACCCCGGTAAATTTATGGGTTGAAACATCAAGTTTAAAGTTTGACTTTATTGTTAGAAATCAAATACTATTCAATTAAATTAATTATGTCAGATAACAAAACAAAAAAACCTCGATATATATATATATATATAGGAAATGTATCATGTGGATCCATTCAATTTGGTAGACTCGTGGATTCCCTCTTGCACCCGTCGATTGCATTTTTTGGACGCACAAGATTGTATCAGCGCATTAATGATGCACATGAGTTGCACGTGATGCACATGTGATATGTACATGAGAAAGGCAACTACGTGGCACAATCTGGTGCATCCAAAAAATGCAATCAACGGGTGCAAGAGGAGATCCACGAGTCCACCAAATTAGATGGATCCATAGGATACAACCTCTCTCTCTCTCTATATATATAGAGAATTTGTTTTAGAAGGACATCAATTTTATGTGAGACTGGAGGATGTAATCTCATCCGTTGATTTTGATTAATCAACGATTGAGATTAGATTTATTTAATTAATAAAATTAGGCGGTTGAGTTTACAAAAAATGCGGGCGGTTACATTTGGCAGTTTCTTTTTCTTTAAATCTTATCCGTTAGATTATCAGAAATGGACGATCGAGATTGCGTCTCACCGTCTTACGAAAAACTTAATTTCCTTCGTGAACCTCTCTCTCTATATATAGAGAGTTTAGTTCTAGAAGGATATGTAAATTTTGTGAGACATAAGGACGTAATCTTGACCGTTGATTTGATTAATTCGACGGTTGAGATTAAGTTATTGGTTTTTAATTAATTGGGCGGTTGGATTTGCAAAAAACACGGGTGGTTGGTGATTGACGGTTATCAATATCAACCGCTGGATTAATAAAAATCAACGATTGAGATCATGTCCTTCCGTCTTACTAAAAGATATATATCCTCCTATAACCTTTCACTATATATATAGAAAATGTATCATGTGGATCCTCTCAATTTGGTAGACTCGTGGATACCCTCTTGCATCCGTCGATTGCATTTTTTGGACGCACCAGATTGTGTCAGCACATTAATGAAGCATGTGACTTGCACGTGTGCATTTGTCATGTGCACACGTGATGTGCACATGACAAATGCACATACGTGGCGCAATCTGATGCGTCCAAAAAATGCAATCAACGGATGCAAGAGGGGATCCACGAGTCCACCAAATTGGATGGATCCACAGGATACAACCTCTATATATATATAGGAGTAAGGATCCAGAGGGACAAGTAATTTTTGTAAGACGGAAGAAAATGATCTCAACCGTTGATTTTGATTGATCTGACTGTTGAGATTAAGTTGGTTATTAATTTAAATAGGTAGTTCAATATGTAAAATACATGGGAGGTTGAGAATGACAGTCATCAATTTCAACCGTTAGATTATTAGAAATCAACGGTTGAGTTGATGTCCTACTGTCCTACGTATAAATGCATTTCCTCCTTGATCTGTATTCTATAGATCAGTATAATTATCTAAATTGTCACGATTTGTAATTTTGTATGTGATTTTTTGAATTAACAATATTTAATTTTATATTGGGGGAATTTTGAAATAATTGTGGAAAAAAATATATACTAAATTCTTGTAATATTTTAAAGGTATTAACTGAGTTTTTATATCATTTTCAATTCTGTCCAAAAATACTTAATTAAAATTTGAGATAATCGGGATAATTTACAATTCTAAATTAAAATAATCCCAGCCTTAAAATAAAATGAGGGGCTAACATGTGAAAATGTGAGAGTAGTAAAATGTAAGGTTTTTATGATAATTTAATTTTCTTCTAAATTAACAACATTAATTGCAAATGATGGTTGTCAAATGATCATATTTCTTAAGTTGCAAATACGAGTCGCTCTAGACTAACCATCCTTCCAGTAGAGGTGATACAGAACAGAGAGCGCTGAGTTTTTGGAAAAATGTGATCACCCGAAGAAGCTCCATGTTAGAGGTGCATTTTAACAGTTTTCAAGCTTCCGGTGGAAGAACTGAGCCCATAATACCTTTTTTATAATGTTTTTCGAATATTTTTCGAGTTTTATTTTTTATTTTGAGTTTCCCTATTTAAAGGGGAGTTAGCTATGTTGTTAGAAGGTTGATTTTGATTATTAATAAAAATTTCTAGAATTTTTCATAGTTGTGTTATTCCACGCACGTACGCTACATCAAGTGGCCTTTCTATCCATTATATAATTTGGCCGTAGGAGGAAGGTTTTTAGAAACAAATTCCTTTAACTGGCACGTGATGACATTTTGTAAGCCACCACAATTTTTATTATTGATTTTTTTCTTCGATTACAATCACATGAACTTATGGGGTTCTAGGAACTATTTGTTCTAACAGGTCATTTTACTAAAAGGTTTAAGACTGATTTTTTTCTAAATGCGAATTCAATACTCTTTATTACTGTTTTGTTATCGATTTGTCGATAAAGTCAGGCTGCAGAGGTTTTGAGAAGACGATGTAATCTTATGAGTTGTTGGTGACAATTGAAAAACATTCCTGGAAAATCTGTATATTCAAGTGATTTAAGCAATTATGTTAAGATTTCATTTAGCTAGATTGTAAAAATACCATTCCGGGTCATAGAAAAATGCAATTTTTATAATTGTTTTCAATAACCGCGCAAGGATGAAGATATAAAAGCGCTTTCTTTATTAGAATGAAATAATTGCAAAAACCCACATAAATGAAAAATATATATTAATTTATTATATTATTCTATGTATTCATTTTTTCTAGTTTTTATGAATGTTTTAAATAGATTTTCTACGGTTATTCACTACTCTATTTCATATTATATATGACAGGTGGGGGTTGAGATCATGTGAGACATGATATATATGTAAGACAAGAGGACACAATCTGAGCCATTGATTTTGATAAATCGACGGTTGAGATTAAAGTTGAGTTTTATTACAATTTTGCGGTTGGATTTGCAAAAAACACGATCCGGTTGGATTTGACAGTTATTTTACTTTAAATCTCAACTGTTAGATTATAATTAATGAACGATCGATATTATGTCCTACCGTCTTACGAAAAGTTAATCATCCTCCTAGAACTTTACCCTGACAGGTGGATAGGTGTCATATATGTGTCAAATGTTATCTTTACTATATATAAACCAGGAAGGGTCATATTACCAGTTACAAATGAAGCCACATTTTCATTCCCAAAATACCCTTCACATATTTATAATTATTATATTTTTTTATTTAACTATAATATGTTTTGTAAATCAAATATATGCACAGAAATCTGTGCAAGAAGTACTAGTATATATAAGTCATTAATGACATAATTTATGTCGCTTATATATGTAATGGTACAAGAATAATTTAAAACTTTTATGGTAAGTTTTTATTCAATGGTTCTTGATTTGACACCACATGATTCATGAATCAAAAATATCAAATAACGGTTACAACATTTAAACAACTTGTACTATATAATTTATGACAAGTGTGGTGTACAAATAAAATATAAATACAAATTGTTCATTATTTGACACCACATGATTTATGAACTGTAAGGTATCAAATAATGAACCGTTTTACTTTCTTAGTACTGTTCATGAAGCTGATTATTTCAATCTTCGCTTTGCAAACAGTATGCAAGAGCATGAAGCGAAGAAGAGGTAATTAAGTGATGAATGAGCAAATATGCTATTTATTTGTACATATTTTACCTTAAGTTCTTGTTTGTTTGGCTATATTTAAGCTCGTTTGATGCTTTCTTCGTACATTTCAGGGTCATATCACATATATAATGATTTGGAGAAAGTTTGGATGAATTTCAGATGAAAACATGTGAAAACGAGCAAAACCGAGCAAATGGCAGCATATAGTGGCAGTTAGGGGTGCAAACGAGCCGATACACTCGTGAACTACTCGTGAACAAGCTCGGTCAAAGCTCGTTCATTTGTAAACGAGTCAAGCTTGAACAAAATTTGATACTCGTTTATTAAACGAGCCGAACATGAACACATTGGTGCTCGGCTCGAATAAACTCGTGAACAACTCGATTGAAGCTCGATTAATACTCGATTAATACTCGATTAATACTCGACCAAAATTCAAATTCAAAATATATAATGTAAAATTTTGATTTAAAACTAAATTAAAAAATACTACATGATTAACCTAATAACCATATTATACATAATTACATATTAAGTGTTCATATTAGATATACTATTATAATATTTAATGTATAATATACACACGTTTTAACCTTTTAAATTCAGACCAAATCATCAAAAATCAACCCAAATTTTAAAACCCTAACATCGACGGAGATCAGCCATTCTACTTGGAAGTCTAAACGTCGTCAAGTCGCTAAGTGAAGTGAAGCGTTCTAGCAAATACTCTTTTTGAGAGCTCCATTAAACGGTAAGAATTCTCTAATGTGTTTTTGGTGTCGTCAATCTCAGTCACTAAAACTCCTTCCACTTTATGTTCTGTTTTAGGTATGAATGACTTACGGACAGAAGACGATAATGGTGATTCTAATAACTCTTTTCGTATGCCTGAGTTATTAGATCTAAGTGCAGACTCTCCGTCCATTCAAAACACTCAGCCACCTCAACAAGAAGCTAACGATTATGAGGAAGTCTTTAGTGATTATGAGGAAAAGGATCCTACTTATAAGAATAAACCATCGGAAATAGATTGGATAAAAGTAGAAAATATTTGCTCTTTTCTGAAGATATTCAAGGATGTTACTACACTTCTTTCAGGTACTTCTACTTGTCTGATCTTTGTTTACATCTCTTAACTTTTATTTTATTTGTTACTCTGTACAACCTATTTATTATTTCATTTATTATTTTTGATATTGAACACTTACACTCACTAAATTCTTTTGATCAAGGTAATGAATATCCAACAATTAATCTTTTCTTGCCGGAACTTGCTCAAATCAAAGAAGAATTGAATGTGAAGTCTAAGGCAAATGATGTTTACATTCGAGACATGGCAGTGAAGATGAAAGTCAAATTTGACAAGTATGGGGTGATAATAACATCTTGATTTCTATTGGTGTTGTTTTGGACCTCGGACCAAGTTCAAAG